>VDFB02193867.1:430408911-430491921 GCA_007258455.2 Sequoia sempervirens
CAAATATTGTTTGTCCTCAAGCAAGGATAGTGAGCCCTACAATCCACATCCAAATCCATGTCAAATCCCGAAATGATCCTCGGGTTCCAAATAATTCTAGGTGGTTTGTAGCTCCAACTACTCAAATCCCTGTTCTGCAAGGTATTAACACATGAAGCCTCCTGAAACCTACAAGCAAAATGCTAAAATACCTCCAAAACTCAATCCACTCCTAAGAAATAAGTCTGTCAAAAGAACCAAACGAAGGTGCCACCAAAGTGAACTCGCAAAAATCCACACTGGCTCTCTCATCCCAAACAGACGCTGCACTAGAACTCAATGTGATTTTTGGGTTCCAAGTGAGTCTTAGAAAAATGATACCATGCCAAAGTTGCGCCACACTGATCATAGCAACTTGACCAATGTCACCAAACCACACTCTCCTATCCTCAACCACCAGAGAAATAAGATCATCAAAGTTCAAATTGAAAAACCTGAAGGGACTGAAATCAATGTCATGGAGTATGTCTTGCCACGACAACTCTCTGAAGGATACATCAATAAACCCACTGCCAACCACATCCTGGTCTCCATGAAAATCACCCTGCTCAACCATAAGAGATTACCCCTGGCATGACTCCACATGATAACCAAAATGCGAAACAAGTCATCCACTGCCACAACTCTAAAATCAACCAACCAAATAAAGCCAATGCTGAAGCTAACCGGAATCATAACATTAACACAACTTTCAATTGTCAAAAGAATGGTCCAAAGCACACCAACTCACCTAAACCACTGCAATAATTAAGACATCACCAAATAATAAGCAAAACATCTCCATGAAGTAATTGTAGTGAGAGTCATTCACTAGAGTGGAAAAAATGAATGGGTAACCGGTGTGCAGAAGAATGCTCATAATTAGCTATCTTGAGGCCTGCCCAACCACAAAATCAATTTGCTCACTAAAAGGTGACACACAACCATCGAAAGAAAGTAAGGGCAGCGGTAAACAAACTCGAATCCCATTGTTGATGTAGCAGTGATGTGCATGGAAGTGTCAACTAAGTGCTCTCCCAGAATCAAGTCATCTCCGCCATCTAGCCTCAACCATAGACTACTCCACTGTTGAATTGAGGGTACCATCCAACTCGTTTGCGAGTTTGATGTCGGGGTCATGTGCAAGCTGGTCAAAGAATGGGCAGCAATATTAATATTGGAAGTAGACCCCTATGCCAATTCTGTGAAAACACCTCGTGTCTAGAAACTACACCTGGGTCCCATGTCTGGTTATCCAATCCACTCGTGTCACTAGACTTACTTGAATCTCCATCTTCCAACTCGAAAAGTGGATTGTCAAGAGTCAAATCAATATCCCAATCAAATAGAGGGTTATCAATAACCCGTAGGTTATCCTCAACTCCTAATCCAAAACAATCCTCTTGCTGATCCAAACTCACATCTTCAAATTTTCTTGGACAATGAGCAAGTTCATATTCCTCCTGGATGTGATCAAGCTCCATCATTACCTATTTGATTTTGTTTTCCCTTTCTCTACCTTCTTTCTCATTAAACTGTTGGGTCTCGTAAAGTTGATCATTTGCTTCAAGAAGTGCCTCCTGGACACTTTCCAAGGCAATCTTCATAGAGTTTAACTTAATGATGAGCTCACTAACCTCTTCCTTTAACTGCTTAGATAAAGATAATGTTTCTTCTAAAAACTTGGTAGCTAAATCCCTGCCATGCATCATGTGTAAGTATGTTGTTTTAACTTCTTCCATTGAGTGCTTCAATATGTGTAAATCAGAAATTGAAATTTTAAGCTCACTTTGTCCCATAAATGCCTTTCAAATCAGATTTTCCACAAGCACATGTTTGTTGTCCATACTAGATAAAACATGCACCTCATCCTCCGTTGAAACCGAGAGTTGTCTTTTCCAATCATGATCAAGCGAAAATGTTGTATTGTTGTTTTGTGGCATACCAAAATAAGATCTTTCATACTTTCTATCAATGTCTCTATCGTTGTCCCAAATTACTTGAGCCTCTCCCTGTTCCTTTTCAAAAGCAGATTGTGAATCCCAAACAACAAGGCTACTAGTTTCCTGATTAAGTTCAACTTCTTGCAATGTGAAATCTGGTTTGATCTCTTGTTCATGAACAACTTCATCAATGCCATCTAAGTTTTCTTCCTTGCAAAAATGTCGAGCTGAAGTAAGGATAACACTATAGTCAAAAGGATATTCATCCCATTCAAGTCCTTTGTCATACTTACAAGCCAACACACCTGTTTCCCAAAGCACTTGGGTATACTCCCTTTCATTCCCAGTAACGAACTATGAATCAAAATTAACCAAACTGCAAGGTCTAAGCTCAAAATCAACAACCTGCCAAGTGAAATCTAATTGCCATTCAAGATTAAAATCATCTCTTTCAGAGCCAACCTCTATGCAAGACTCTTGGGATAAAGTAAGGCCATTGTTACCAACCAAATTAATTTCATCCCAATGTGGATCCTCATCAAACTTACGTGCCATCACACCCGGATCCCATGTGAAGAAAGGATGATCACTTTGTTTAGTAGGTAAGTGTTCTCTTTTTGCTCCTCATTAGTAGTTGCATTTCTGAATAAGTCACTCTCCATCTCATTATCACTGGAGTCATCATAATCATCTCTCCCTAGACCCGATTTTGAGAGCAAACCCAAACCCACCTGAGTTATCATCAATGAAAAAGAAACAATGATCATCAAAGGTGAATTTGGAAACATCATCATTTATGATTTCTATGTGCCCATCATCCAAAGGTATCTTAATGAACTCATCGTCAATATCTGCTCCACTATAAACATCAAGGTATTCATTAGTCATAGAGTCCTCAGTGGACAAATCTAAACTAGGATATAAGGTTTTCGTTTTGTCCTTCCCCTCATGCAAAACCTTATCCACAGTGCTTTCATGCATGACCCAAGAATCGTCCAAAGGCTCTATCTCACATTCCTGAGGCTTCAAATCAACCACTTCATCTAATTTTTCTGCTGTAAACTCTTCTTCAATCACCTGCTCTATATTGAATGCATGGGGTCTCAACTTTGCCACCTCCCTAGAAAGTAGTTATGGTTCCTTCTTGTCAAACCTCTCTATGTGTCTCTTAGTGAATTCAGTATATGATGTAATCTGAGTATGCACCAATATGGTCATATCGTGGTACCACCACCTCTGTGCGACTCCATCAAGGTGCATAACAACATATTTTATGGATTCATCTTCATGCATGGGGTTTTGTTTGAAGTAGGTGTCCATCCTCTGAACCCATGCTCTCGCTGAAATCTCATTGGACCCATCAAAGAAAGGAATGCCAAGTTCTCCAACTTTCCTTCGAAAATCATTAAGGTGTCTTCTATGGCTCCTGTTGGGCGTATGACTCATCTTGAGTTCTAAATAATCTCCTAGTTAGATGTCATGTTGGAAACTGGGCCCTGCAACTAACCAATCTTTCTTAAACTGTTCTTGTCACTCAACTAAAGTGAGTTTTACTTAAGCTTTTGTTGTCAATGGAGAGTTAGGCATAAAGGGTCTCGCCATGGCTCCATTCTACTGATTATCAACTCTGCGTTGCCCAACTTTGTTGCCCTGTCCCATTTTGTCCATCTTATGTATTAGTTGTGCCATACACTGATTGGTTTCCTATGCTAACTGAGTGGATTTATCTTGTTCCCTGACCAATGCTTCTAGGAGTTGCATCATACGATCACCCATGTTTTCTTTGTACCTTCTTTCACAATCACTCTGGCTCATAGAAATTTAAATTACCCACTAGCAAGCAGGATGATTAGGGCTCTGATACCACTGTAATAATCAACCCCCAATATTTTGTTTTTGTTTTTAGATTCTCACCAACTGCTGATTTGCAAGGTTTTGTGTTTGTTCTCATAAGGCAATCATGTAATAAGCATGCTAATCATGTGATAACAAAATGAAAAGATAATAACTCTAAACACTTGCAAAGAGGATAGTTTTAGCCTTCCCAACTCAAAATTAATTTCTATTAATAACCAGACTTAGAATAGGAAAAAATAACAATCTGATGGTGATTTATCAGACCTGAATACACAACATAGCAGCAACATTCAAGGCTCCCAAATGCTACGAACTATATATAGGGTTTTGCCTTTATCCACCTTGTTTCCAACAACCAAACTCACTGCAAAATCAGTCCTCAATGGCACATAAACAACCTATACATTTTCTGGTATACTCTGAGGTTTTCAACACCAACATGGCTGCTTTAGACATACATTAAAATTTACCAGAATTTATGGAGATAACCTTTCAGACCTGGAAATGCCTTGCCGTAGCCAAGTAATGTCTTCTTAGCAATAGTGATCAAACCAATGTTGTCATGTGCTTGAGAGAGAGACGCCTTTCTGAGGAGTCTTCTAATGAGCAAACATCAAAATCTGGAAAGTGCCTCAAGAAGGGTGCCACCAGGAGACAATGATGTGTAGGGGATGTAGGAGGAGTGGGGACATGATCGGTCTCGTCAGTGAATCCTACCTTGCCTCTTGACAATTGCTCTTGTGCGACCACACTAAGGGTGGGACCAGAGAAAAGGCCTATAGAAAAACCAGCAGTGACCTTCATCCTTTCCATGAGGTGGTGTCATAAGCTTCTCCTAACAATATACCTGGAAGTTGTGGATTGGGTTGTAATGCTCATAAACCTTCACAACACTCAGGAATACAACAGTTGCGAAGTACACAGGAGAGGTCTCAACACCAACGAATGAACAGACGTTGGTTCACGTCGAGTTCACCAAAAATATAAGAGAGGGGGACCAACCACGTTAAAGGCCCCAGGTCATAGAGAGCGAAGAGCGGAAGGCTGCCCTAACTTACCTCGGCTTAGTGGGGTGTTAGGAAATGCGGGACGAGAATGATGAGGACTATGAGGTCCTTTAATCACTCTACAAACCTGAAATATAGAATGGGGCTAGGCGAGCTAGTTTTTGAGTTCAACACTACGCCTCAAGAAGCTCTTTGCTCAAGGACGAAAGTGCGGTCCTGGGACGACAGAGCGACGCGCTGGTGTCTCTTAAGTGCGTTGGCGTCCATATGACCAGAGGACTAAAGAGACAAGGTCAAACTTAAGAAAATAGACTAACGACCCAACTAACTACTTCTAAAGGGCCAAAACAGCATAAGAGTTAGGGTGGCAAGAATGATCTCACAAAGGAACTTGTTTGCCAGCTAGCTCCCAGTAGCACGCTCATCTACACATAAAGAAGAGGGAAATTTGGTTGGGGTTGTTAAGGGGTCTGCCTCAGTCAAACCCCTGCTTCGGTGTTTCCACCTCCACAGATAGGCAAGTTTGCAACAATGGAGAAATAGTATGATAAAGGAAGGAAATGAAGCAAAGAACACTAAAACACTACAAAACAGTAAATTTACTTACTCAACCAAGTAATAGAGAGGAGTTGGAAGCTTACCACCTCCACCAAGAGCACTCAAGGCTAATGGAGGAGAGAATGAGAGGAACTCAAGCCTTTGCTGCAATGGTGTTGTCCCACACTTGCTTTATTGAAGTGATGGAGTGATATTGTTGCTGCTATGGAGTGCAAAAGTGTTGCTAGAATGTTTGAATATTGCTTGAAGGAATGGAAAAGAGGTTTTGAAGCTTGTAGGAGGGAATTTGAAGGAGAGATGAAAAAAAAACCATATTCGAGTCGGTCGACCGAAGGGAGCGTTACAAGTCGATTGCCAATGAGAAGTGTAACGCCTATGTAGGCTCCAACCGTAGGAATTTGCCAGGGATGTAAGTGCGCTGCGCGGATGTCTGCTCACCGCACGGGCGTCCTTGACATAAATTCCCCCACCGATACTCAAAACAAGCACCAAGCGGAACGAAGGTAGTGGACTTAGGTGTAATTCAGCCTCCGAACTTGGTTTTCTAAAGTGGAGATATGCAAAAGGGGAATTTGCATAAGGGGTGCAAATTCACTCCTATACAAATTCAACCTTAGAAATTTGTATCGACTGAATAAGTGTTGCAAAGACCCATTTTGACCTAGTTCGACTAACCCTAATTGACTTACTATTTTTAGAAAGTCCTAAAAATAGTAAATTGTGCCCTGAAACATGAGTTGGAGAGAGACTGAGACGCTTGAGAAGGCTCACCAAAAATCGAAGCACTGTACCAGACCCCGTGCTAATAAAAGAACTTACTAAAAATAGTAAGTGTGCCCGAAACAACCCTAACTGAAGGAGGACGTAGTAAAATGGGGACATTACAAGAGGTCATCTTTTTTCTTTAGATGCTTTATCGCATGAGTTGGATTGCACAAGTTGTGCATGGGTGAATATTAGATTTTGGCTATAAATATAATTTTTTGTTTTTAGATTACATGATGGAAAGATAGATTTTGGAGTAGATTTATGTTGTGATTGCTCTAGAAGTTGGTAATGGTGTTTGTTGTTCCTTGAAGCTACTACATGATGAATATCATCTAATTAGTTCAAACTTTGATCCTAATTGTATTGTAGTATTATATTGTGAATGAAATTTGAATAGTGTTATTGTTTTCTTGATGGTTTATTTTCATAAAAGTTTCCTAAGATAAATTGTGTTATTTATTATTCCTAGATACTAAATGGTTTTAAATGCTATAAATTTATAGTATTTGTTTTGTTAAGATTAACTAGGATAATATTTAACATTCCCTTCAATCTTGACATCTCTAGGAAAAAAAAAGGAGAAAATAATTAATGAGGATACAAGGAAAGCATAAAATTAACTTAAGTTGCAATCTCAAGACTAATAGGTTATTGAAAAAAAATTGTATGAGTCAAGTTGTAATTAGAAAGTTCACCAAATTTTAAAAAAGTCAATGCTCTAAGTTGTTCTATACATGAAGAGAAGCCATTACTTGTATTATACTTAAGAATTATCATGCTTGATTGTCATTTTCAGGCCTACATATGCATTAATTTACATGGCCAATATGCATTAAATTACATGGCCAATATTGTTTGATATAGTGTGCATATGGTAGAAAATAAAAAAACCAATATAGATTCAAACAAACAAAACAATTTACTAATTCCTATGAAATATGAAATCATGATATGATACATTCCTAATGATTTTCCCACTTACTATGGAATCATTAAAATTACACCTTTTGGATTGAGTATGTATTAACAATGCATGTTTTTATATTATTATATGGGATGAATAAATAAATTCTAATGGAATCTGTCTTCTCATTTGTTGGATGTAGGAAATGGACAAGATTGATGCATATACAGAAACAAGACTTCCCCCAGAGATTAACCTTGAAGCTTACAAATGGCGTGTTGTAAGTACCCTTATTTTAGCATGTAGCTAAAATAAAATTCAAGAGAATGCTAAAAAAATGCTAGGTAAACAAGGTAGTTTGTGTTTTCAGCATTTTTTTAGCATTTTCTTGAATTTTATTGCATGTTTTGTTGACCTTTTTTACAAAAAATCATGGGTGTTGTTCATTGTTTGGGTTTTGAAAAAAATTCTTAAGATTTTCTGTGGTTTTGTGGGCCTTTAGCAGAGCCTAGGGTTTTGACCAAATTTTTCTAGAAAATCATGGTTTTTTTGACATATTTAGAAAAAAAAGGTATTCAGTTTTTTTTGTTTCAAAATTTCAATAATGTTATTGCATTTTAATTTTATTTTTTTTATTAAATCAAGGATTGTACCTCGTTGCTGAGGTTTTGGTAAAATTCTTACTAAAATGGTTTTTGAAGTCTTCTTGGGTTTCTCATTTTCCATGTTTCTAGAGTATGGGAAAGATGGCTTCATTGACCAACATCATGTTGGAAGGTAGACACAAGTTCATTGTCCAAAAGAATACAATACTTGGAAACAAAGGATGCTCACTATTTTGAGTATAGGTGCCTCGATCAGATTGTCCTTGGTACTGATACCTATGAATAGTTGTAGGTAAAGATCAAGACAAGTATGATGAGTGTAATCGTGAATCAGTTATGCTCATTGAGTTATCTGTCATAGATGAAATGCTTCTAGAGATTCCTTCAGGAAAGTCTTATGTGGAGATTTGTAAACACCTATGAGATATGAACGAGGCATCAAATAAAGGCAGGGCATTCTTCCTAAAGAATGTGTTGTTCCTAATAATGATGGATAAGAGGGTTTCTTTGTAGGATCATTTAATAAAAATCAAAGACATACATGATCAGTTAGCTACTATTGGTCGCAAGATGGAAGAAGAAGACATGGTAGTTATCATGCTGAAAAGCTTACCATGGTCTAACTTGTTGGAAATTATTGTTCACATAGGTGTTTAGGTTAGCAATATTATTGGGAATATTGCATCATAGGATGCATAAATTAAGTTTGTTATTGTTTGCTGAATAGGCTATTTTATTAGTGGTATGAATGTATTGAGTTATTAAAACAACTCAATATATTTAGGTAAATTGTTTGGGTTGTTTCCTATAAAATAGGATGTGACAAATCCTATAAATATGTAATGCATTTGTATGAAAATAGTGTAATAGAAATTATATTTTCGTGTGCACTCTAAAATTCAATATGGTATTAGAGCAAGGATTGCCTTGATTCTCTAAGGAGAGGGGTTGGAATATGAGCTCTTTGTAATCCTTCTAGTTGTAGAAGTAGAGTAGCGTAGATGTGCTAACATTCTATAGCAGATTGAAGTTTCTTCAACTTAGCGTGGAATTGAAAGTTGGGCGTCTATCTTTGCAATCTTTGTAGCTTGAATGGAGACTGCTGGAGGAATTGTGGCCAATATTGGCTAATGTCGAACAAATTATTCATAACATCCATTGTCATATTTCTACTTGACATGAAGGATACTATTTTTTTGAATTATTTTTTTAAAGCAGGTGGAGGCGCTGTATTGTGTATTTCCGCTCTTCATGTTGGCATTGCAATGAAGATTTAGGAGCAGGGATTATACTTGACCTGATCTTTTGTAGCAGAAATGGTAGATCAAGCTACAACTAGTAGCGAGGAACCTGTTAATGAGCAAGCAATTGCTAATCAGTGGAGTATATTGGTTAACCAAGGATGCAATGTTGTGTGAGCCAGATCTGAAGATGTCAGCAAAGGTGATATTATCCTCTTTGACTGGGGCTTTAGCGGTTTCCTATCTCTTCTATGATTTGACCAGTACGAGGTAACGAGGTACTGTGCCTTCTATAGTTTCAAACAAAGAATGGGTAGAAGAAATAGACAATAAATTACAAGCTTGGCGTCAAACAGCTGGTCCTCCAGTGGTTATGAATCTAATCAGAAGACATGAATTCATAGTTAAATCAACACTAGGAGAATCTTGAAGCATATCACACTACCAGCATCAGGAGATAAAATACTCCTATCTTGATACAATTGGGAGGACGGTTGTAGTTTTATCCAAGACAAATGTTGTACTTGAGTAGCCATTTTAGTACTTTCTCAATGTTGGCGGAGCCATTGATGCTGGTCATTGGTTTCTTTTGCTTCTTTTTGGCTTGTATTTCATATTCGCATTTTTTTTTTCAATTTCCAAGTCATTTTTTCATACCTTGCTAAGCTACAGGGAGAAGAGGTGCAAGATGCGATTCAACGTCTACAAAATGCCATGAATCAGTGCAATAAGCTAGTAGTGCCATATGCCATTGGTGCCTTGTATAATCATCCACTTGAAGGGCTTCTACTTGATAATCTAGGTGAGATTGTGTAACTTTATTATTATTATCTTTAGTCATGTAGATGGTTGTCACTTAGGCATGTGAGTTTGAACCTCACTGAAGTTTTACCATTTTAGAATAGGGTCCATTTCTTTGTCTTTTTCTACATATGAGTTTATTAATTGTAGGTATCAAACTCTAAAAGTGTTGAAAAGTAAAGAAAAAGAAAGGAAAAAAATGTTTCAATTGGAGTGCATGATCGGTGGTACTTGACACTCCTTGTAAAAAGTTCACATTATAGGGGGGAGAATATGTTCTTTCCTCACAAGTGACAAAATGAGCCTCAAAAACCAAATTTGCTAAGTAAGTAGCCAACACATTGGAGGTTGGAGGCACCAGAGGCTAGAGGATACTGACCTCTCGTCAACCACTAGCGATGAGGCCACAAAATTGCATTAGTGACAAAAATATTGGTACCAAAATGACTAAAGCCAAGATCAGTTTCTAGGTGGCAGCGGCAACTGTCTCATATCATTTGTGATCAGAGTGGCAATGATCTATAATGGTGGCTACATATGCAACAATGAGGGCTTGGTGTTCAGGATTTTTATGCTATGGTTGGATGTGTATGTCCCTCCCCAATCACATTTTTTGTTTGTATGAGAATGGATGTGTTTGTACCCATTCACAAGATGATGTAAGTGATTGGAAGTGTTTGTCCCCAGTCACATGAGTTGGTGATTATGATTAGATGTGTCCCCAATCATAATTGTTGCGAGCAGATGTGTTTGTCCTTGTTCATAACCCTGGTGCTGGATAGATGTGTTTGTCCCTATCCAAAATTGATGTAATACCTTAGGTAGATGCGTAAGTGGCAATGATCTATAATGGTGGCTACATACACAACAATGAGGGCTTGGTGTTCAAGATTTTTATGCTATGGTTGGATGTGTATGTCCCTCCCCAATCACATTTTTTGGTTGTATGAGAATGGATGTGTTTGTACCCATTCACAAGATGATGTAAGTGATTGGAAGTGTTTGTCCCTAGTCACATGAGTTGGTGATTACGATTAGATGTGTGTGTCCCCAAGCATAATTTTTGTGAGTAGATGTGTTTTTCCTTGTTCATAACCTTGGTGTTGGATAGATGTGTTTTTCCCTATCCAAACTTGATGTAATACCTTGGGTAGATGTGTTAGTCCCTATCCTCGGTTCCATGGGTAGATGTGTTAGTCCCTATCCTTGGTTCCATAGGTAGATGTGTTTGTCCCTATCCTTGGATGGGAGTACTAAGCGTAGTGAGGCTAGTTCCACTATTGCTTGACATGAGTAGATGTGTATGTCCCTACTCTTATCTTATATTGTTTGGTGAGCTACTGTGTGTGGTCATTAACTATTGTGTTGTACTTTCATCCCATCTTCACACTAAGGGGAAGTGTTGGAAATTAGTGTTCACATAGGTGTTTAGGTTGGCAATATTATTGGGAATATTGCATCATAGGATGCATAAATTAATTTTGTTATTGTTTGTTGAATAGGTTATTTTATTAGTGGTATGAATGTATTGAGTTATTAAAACAACTCAATATATTTAGGTAAATTGTTTGGGTTGTTTCCTATAAAATAGGATGCAAGAAATCCTATAAATATCTAATGTATTTGAATGAAAATAATGAAATAGAAATTATATTTTTGTGTGCACTTTGAAATTCAATATTACGAGCATTTCATAGAAACTATCAACATCACGTCTATGAATGTTGATTTGAAGTTCAATGACATATACAACAAAATTACAACAAGATTAATGTAAACAAAAGTTTGGTAGCAACAATGATTCATCGAGTACAAAACAAGCCTTTGCAGCCAAGTGTTGCAAGTATGAGAAAGTTTGGTGGTGTTGTCATTAATGTCAACACACAGTACATGATGTTGTAGATTGTGCATGTATAGTTGAGATGTTGTTGAGATGTTTTGAATACATGGAGCTATCCTTATGATGTTGCAGATGTGTTGAAATGATGGGTTACCAAGTGCTTTTGAGAAAATTAATAAACAGTGAAGTCACGGTCATGTATGTGTTCAAAATGTGCTCTGGTATGTGCTATGCATTTCTTCTGTGTTGATCCTAAGCTTGTGCGGATCTGAAGGGTTGTTTATGGGCATCTGTTAGTGGCATCTCCTGGTTTGTAGCTTCTGGTTTGATAGAGTGTGAAAGTTGTGTTCACCGGTGTGTGAACTAGTTTGACAGTTGTTTGTCTGTGGACTGGGAGAAATGTTAATGCTCCACAGTCTTCCGTTGTTTTGTTTCAGGTCTTGTGGATCTGAAATATGTCTTGTAATGGTGTTCTTTGTGTTTTGGCAAAGATGTTCATGGTTTGGTGCTCCAGAAGACGAGTTTCAACATTACTGTGTGTATCTGTACTGTCTAGATGAATTGGTGAGAGGTGTTTTGTGTTCAAAGGTTGTTGCAAATGATGCAGATATATTTGAAGGTATTTGAAATGTGTTCTCATGCATGATGAAGCATGTTACATCGTCTGCGTATTATCTTCTTGTTGGGAAGCGTGTACTTCAATGTTCATTTGTGTTTTCATTAGGTTTGGCCAACGTGGTGTTTACACTTCATATGAAGGTTTAAATTTTTTAAGGAAGTGTGTGATTGATCCAAGATGTTGTTTTTGGTCATAATTAAGTATTGGTGTGCTCCACTCATTCCTTTCCATCGTAGGAATGTTGAGTTTCTGACCTAATTTGAATTTATGAAATGAAGTGTATGTAGCCGACCTTGGAGAAAGCTTTTGAGGATGAAGAGGGTATAAATGCAAGTCAAGATGTTGTGAATATGTGTGTATCAAATCAAGAAGAAAATCAGAGTCATGCGAAAGTGAATTGAGGTAGTAGTACTTTAACGTGTTAGATTCCTGAAAGCAATGAGCTGACAGTGTCTACAATTCTTCAGATCAAGGCTGCGGATGTGTGTAACTTGTTGTGGTGGATCTTTACTGTAATCTTTTGTATTTGTAGGCAGTGAGCCTCCCTGTTGGATAGTGAGTCCTTTCTATAGGCAGTGAGCCTCTTGTATTTGGTTTTGTTATTAATTTATATTGTGAGTTAATCCTCATCATGGTTTTTCTCTCATTGGGTTTTCCATGTAAATCTGGTGTTTCCTGTGTTGATATTGCCTTCTGTTGTTTGCATTTAATGTTCATACCTAATAACAAAATTAAGAAAATAAGAAATTGATAAGTGATTGAGATTTGAGTTTGAGTTTGGTGACAACTTTTCAACAATCGGTATCAAAGCTTTTGATCTTTTCCATTGATGTCAAAGGGGAGAGAGAGTCGTGTGAAAAATAGTAGAAGAGGAAAAGAAGGTCTTTTCCTAAAATATTGAGAATGCAGGAATGTTGTGTAGGTTGCCTAATTTGAAAAATAAAGGAGAGTGTTGTCTTTGAGGGTTTTTCACATAATGTGTTGCCATCAATGACAAAGGGGGAGATTTTTGCAAGTATAAGCAAGTTTGGTGGTGTTGTCATTAATGTTGTCATTGATGTCAACACAGTACATGATGTTTCAAATTGTGCATGTATAGTTGAGATGTTGTGAATACATGGAACTATCCTTATGATGTTGCAGATGTATTGAAATGATGGGTTACCAAGTGGTTTTGAGAAAATTAATAAAAAGTGAAGTCAGAGTCATGTATGTGTTCAGAATGTGCTTCGTGTTTCTTCTGTGTTGACCCTATGCTTGTGCGGATTTGAAGGGTTGTTTATGGACATCTGTTGGTGACATCTCTTGGTTTGTAGCTTTTGGTTTGATGGAGTGTGAAAGTTTTGTTCACCGATGTGTGAACTGGTTTGACAGAGTTGTTTTCCTGTGGACTGGGAGAAATGTTTCTGCTCCATAGTCCTTTGTTGTTTTGTTTCAGGTCTTGCGGATATGAAATATGTCTTATAATGGTGTTCTCTATGTTTTTGCAAAGATGTTTGTGGTTTGGTGCTTCGGAAGACGAGTTTCAACATTACTGTGTATTTGTACTGTCTGGATGAACTGGTGAGAGGTGTTTTGTGTTTGATGGTTGTTGTAGATGATGCAGATGTATCTAAAGGTATCTGAGATGTGTTCTCATGCATGATGAAGTGTGTTATGTCGTCTGCATATTATCTTCTTGTTGGGAAGCATGTAATTCAATGTTCATTTGTGTTTTCATTAGGTTTGGCCGACCTAGTGTTAACACTTCATATAAAAGTTTAAATTTTTTAATTAAGGAAGCATGTGATTGATCTGAGACGTTGTTTTGGGTCGCAATTAAGTATTGGTGTGCTCCACTCTCATTCCTTTCCACCGCAAGAATGTTGAGTTTTCGACCTAATTTGAATTTATGAAATGAAGTGTATGTAGCCAACCTTGGAGAAAGCTTCTAAGGATGAAGAGGATATAAATGCAAGTCAAGATGTTGTGAATATGTGTGTATCGAATCAAGAAGACAAGCAGAGTTGTGCGAAAGTGAATTGAGGCAACAGTACTTTAATGTGTTAGATTCCTGAAAGCAGTGAGCTGACATGTCTACAATTCTTCTGATCAAGGCTATGAATGTGTGTAACCTATTGTGGTGGATCTTTACTATAATCTTTTGTATCTGTAGACCCAGTGAACCTCCCTGTTGGACAGTGAGTCCTTTCTATAGGCAATGAGCCTCTTGTATTCGGTTTTGCTACTACTTTATATATGAGTTAATCCTCACCGTGGTTTTTCCCTCATTGGGTTTTCCATGTAAATCTGGTGTTTCTTGTGTTGATATTGCCTTATGTTATTTGCATTTCATATTCATACCTAATAACAGAATTAAGAAAATAAGAAATTGATAAGTGTTTGAGATTTGAGTTTGAGTTTGGTGACAACTAATTCACCCCCACCTCTTAGTTGTCTTGTGCCTTTCAACACCAAGGACAAAGGAAAGTGACCTCATAAGAAAGGTCAAGGACAAAATGAAGACAAATCCAAGAATCTATAGTCTATCACATGTCATTATTGTGCTAAACTTGGTCACATGAAGAGGTTGGTTGATCAAGAATCCAACTAGGGAGGGTCTTCACTAGAGGCTCATGTCGTTAAAAATTCTAAACAAGAGTTAGCCTTCTACACTTTTTGATTAGCATATCATTTTAGTTTTTGGGTTTGGATTAGTATAGTTAAAAATTGACCATTAAAAGGAGGGTATTGAAATAATATTGTAATATTTAATTATAATTGTCAATTAAGTCATTATTGTAATCTTTAGAATCTTTCCTTATTCTCTTCAGTTGTCTTTTGCTTTTCTTAGTTGTTGATCTTATCCTTATCAAATAAATCACTTTGCGTAGTTCTCAATCTTATCCTTATTGGATAATTTTTTTTACTTAGTTGTTGATCTTATCCTTCTCAGATAAAGCATTTGTAACTCTATTTAAGGAGAATTTTGCTCATTTATTAATATCAAATATCTTGATAATTTACTCTCTATGATTGCTTTTCTTAGTTGTCAATCTTATCCTTGTCGGATAAATTGTTTTTCTTAGTTGTTGATCTTATCTTTATCAGATAAATTGTTTGTAACTCTATTTAAGGAGACTTTTGCTCCGTTATATATATATATATATATATATATATTTGATCGGTAATCGCTTTTTGACTGGAGCTTTGAACCAGTGAGGCCACAATTTGTGGGGGACCTCATCCCCATGTTTGTCTAGTATACAATACACTAGTCCATTTACTTTTGCCACCTCCTTCCTTCGTCATCCTCCTTTCTTCTTCCTTCTCCTCCTTTCACCTGTGTTTCCCTGCTCCTTCCTCGAGCTTTTTTCCCCATTTTCCTCGTCCTTCCTTCCATCTGTTTCTCCGCTCCCCTTGAATTCTCCCCTCCATCCTCCTTTCTCACCTTCGTGCCTCCTCTCCACTGCACCATCTCCCACTTCGTACTCCGGTCATCCCTTTTGGCTCTGTATCACCTCCCCCCCGTACTCCATCCTTTCGCCCACACCACTGCTTCTATCTTCTACCCCGTACTCCATACTCCATCGGTCTCTCTCCTCCATCGTACCTCCGTCACCAGCTTCCGAACTTCTTCCATAGCTGCCTCTGTCAATTGTTGACTGCCACGTCCTCCCATCAGCGCGCCAATCACACAACACCTTCTGCAGCCAGACGGTAACCAACGGTCTCACCTTGTTTGTTTCTTGGCCCGCCTTATCACCTGCAGCCTTCCTTCACATAGAACGCCTTGCGGTGAGACTTGAACACCTAACCACCGTTTTAACACGGTGTTTGCAACTGCCGTTGCACTGCGGGGTGAACCCCACTTTTGCTCCGTTATTAATATTGAGTATCTTGTGTTTTTAATTATTTTATTATAGTGCAACATTTTAAAAAACCAATAAATAACTTTGTGGCCAAAATAAGTTAGTCAAAAAATATGAAATACAATTTTAAAAAATAAAGCCTAGATTATGACACATTCTTCAAATTTTAATAAGGATACATGGTTTGAAAGTTATAGACGTATTTACATCTATTAAGAATTCAAACATAGCATATGAAGTAAATTAATAGCAATTACATATTAAAATTATAATGAGACAAATTATATTTTTAGAACCTCGAGAATTGCTTGCACATATGGGTAAGTGTAAGAAATTGGGTCCACAAAATATTCAAAAAGTGGAAGTGTTTTTTGTCATTTTCAAAATTTGTCACAATTGGACTGAAAATTTTGAAGCACTTGCACATTGAATCTTAAAAAGCTCCAGTAATATGAAATTTAGTGTTTTGAGTTTAATAGGCATGCATAAAAACCTAAATGATACAAATTATTTTTTAATAGGCATGCATAAAAACCACTTTTTGAAAGTCACTTTTTTAGGACCATACCATGCACGTGTACAAACACCATAATTTAACCTAAATAAATATATTTTTCTTATTCCTTTTGGAGAAATATGTGTAATATACAAAACACTGATGAAGATATTTTTATAATTTTTTTTTATATTTTTTTATTAAATTTGTATTGGACCTAATTGCTATTTTAGAAAACCGTCATGTATAGACACCATAATTTGACCTAAACTAATCATTTTTTGTTTGTTTTTCATTGTGTAAAGAATTATTTTCAGATTCATTTCATCTAGTTTTTTTACAAGACAATTAACAAATTAAAAGTTATTAAAAAATACAAAAACTTGACATTTCAAGTTTATAGACCATTTTTCTTAGAAATTAATTAAAAAATAGAAAAAATAATTCAATCATAAAAAAATTACATATTTGAAAACTAGACATCGCGATCTATAATGGGTTTTAATTTCACAAAACAACTATGAAAAAAATACCATCAACCATATTGCCAAAGTCAGTTATTTCTCTTGACATTGCCATGATCTTGTAATTGTAGGCCAATGTTAAGGGTTAGGTTGCCATGCCTTTTCTAAGCCTAAAACCAAATAAAAAAGTGACTTGGGATTTCAAATATTTTTATAACGGGTACTCGTTTAGAATGGGATCCGAAAGCATAATGGGTACACGTTTTGATCTAAAGCTCGGGTCCTCATCCCTAAATGAGTACCCATTTTTTTTTTAAACGTGTACCCGTTCCTTTCAACATTTTTTCTTTGCACGACACTTCCTCTCTTTGTGGACTCAACCTCTTGCACTTACCCATAGCTTTTTAAATTTATTAGATTCAAATTTAAAAAGTCTGCCAACATTGAGGGAAAAATTAAAGAAAGTCTATGAAGGGTAGGTTTGAGACTCTCAAGCTTGGTTCCAATACAATCCCATCACAAGGCAATTTTTTTGGGAATTGTTTTGAATAAAATATGGATATCCATTTTGATTTCACTTCTCAAACCAAAAAATAGTTGAAATTCAAGCCTTAAAAAATTTCATGATTTTGGCTATCTCCAAGACACATTATTCCCCCTTTGCCATTTTTTGGGTGACCATGATATTCCACTCACCCAATTAATGTGATTGACAAGGATGGCATTGCGTGGAAGTCATACAACATCAAATATGATGAATTAGGGCTTCATAGTTTAATCATGTGTCCTAAGATGATTAAGCTAGTGGCAAAGAAAAACCATGACTTGAAAAATTGATGTAGGAGCATCCAATGGTGTAGGGGTTGATGAAACACACAATTATATTAAGAGGGGGTGAATCAATATAGATCAAAAATTTACTTCCTCTTAATTAAGTATAGCAATTTTCTTCAAGCCCTAATTATTCATGGCAGTATAATTCATGCAAGATGTAGTAATTTAGAACTTGCACAAGAGACACAATTTTACATGGAAACCCTTACGAAAAAAACCATGACAAAATCTTGCTTGTATAAATCTTACAAAATTTGTAGGCATCAACCCACTGCAAATTTCAATCCCCACCACTAAGCACCAGCTTAGCAAGAGACTCCAATCTCTTTCAATAATATGCTCCAACCTCATGATCTCCTAATGTAGGAGGCTCCAACCTCCACAAGAACAATATGATAATTTTAACTTGCAACTTCTCAGATCTGCACTAACACCCCACAAGTCTGCCAAACTTCCTCTCATAGATTTGCACTATAGTCTTTACAAAATTGACAATAATGTCTTCACAAAATGTGCAATAATATCCTCATAAAATCTGCAATAATGTCTTCGTGAAATATGCTCATAAACTACCATGATATTGCTTATGTGTCTTCTTTTTCTCCTTACAAAATCATTGCTATAAATCTGCTCACGTATATCTCATAGATCTGCTTGAATAACTTTTTATATTTGCTCTTCATATACAAAATATTCCTTGAAAAATTGATTGATTTGAAACCTCCTCACAACCTCTTTTTATATCTCCCAAAATTTGAAGCCCTAGAGAAGTTTAAGATATTTAAGGCTTTAGTAGAAAATTAAACTGGATTAAAAATCAAATGTAGACAAGATCAAACAGAGGTGGTGAATTCACCTCAAATGAATTTGAGGAATTTTGTGAAAAACATAGGATTAGAGACACTTTTTAGCAACAAGAAAGTCACAACAAAATGGAGTTGTGGAGAGGAAAAATAGAACAATACAAGAATGAAGAGCACAAAAATATACTGAGAGGGGGGGAGGGGTGAATTAGTATATTAACAAATTTTTACCATCTCAACTTTTACCAACTTTGAACTCTAACACAATAACAACTATGCAAGAATATAACAATATGAACAAGTTGACACCAAGATTTTACGTGGAAACCCTTACAGGAGAAAACCAGGGTACAAATTATGTACTTTATAATAAAATATGTTTACAATGATAGTAGGCACCAACCTCTTAATCAGTTATGTAGGCACCAACCTACAAGGAGCACCAACTCCCTAACTTGATTTAGTAGACACCGGCCCACAAGGAGCACCAACTCCTTGCAATGCACCAACCTTAACCTTTTTGACTGGAAATTCAAATGTAGAATGAGATCTTTCAATAGATCTATTTTATGCTTCAATCTCTCCCTTCATTGTGATGTATGCTCTTCTTTTAGGCTCACACAAGAGATACTTCTACACTTCTACACACAAACTCTACACAAATAATTCATTCAATGTTATCTTCCAAAACATATCTTCATTTAACATTTATATGTTCTTCATGGGAGAGATCCTTTATGAATTGATGCGTCTTTTACCCAAAGGAAATGAATTTTAAATGCATCACACCCTTTCATGTAACAAATCACTGCCTTAGGAGATCCCATAGGTTGGCAAAAAATAGTATGAAAGTGTCGGTTAATGAAATTTCCAGTGATGAGGAGCAGTCTGGTAGTAAAGGCAAGAGGAAGGAGGAAGACACAGAGGAGGAGGAGGAGGAATTTGTTGAAGGGCCTAGTCACTTTTTTGACCTCAACAAGATGCTCAAGGATGACTCGACGACCTAGTCCTTAGATCCCTAGGCTATGGAAGAAGATAATGTGAAGACTGTGGACAAAGTGGAGGACCATAACATGTTGGAGAGGGTGGAGAAGCTCGAGAAGAAATTTGATGGTTTGTCTCGGTTCACTGTCAAGATGATCCATCGTGTGGCTGGTACCCTATCTGTTGTGCTCAAGGATGAGATGGATAAGAAGGCTATGGAGGAGGGCCCCAACTGGGTTGGGGAGGATGTTATTAACCTCCTCTCTTAGAATTGGGAGGGTGCTAGTTAGTCTACTACTGTTGTGTCTGTTTGTTGGGTCGTCGGTTGTCTGATGTTTGTTCGTTGTTTCTATGTTTTGTCTTTTTGTTGGTTAATGTTTTGATACTCTAGACCTAATCCTTTTTGGCCCTTGTGGCTCATTGTGTAAAGGGTACATAACACACCCTGTAAATGCTACTTAATATATCAAAAAAAAATCACTGCCTTTAATTGTACATCTTCCAAAACAAGTTGAATAAGAAAAAAAATTTCTTCCTCTTATACTAATAACAACTCTTTCCAAATGCTAATTGCACCCATTTGCTATCTTCATCAAACCTCTTCATAAACTTTTTTATCTTATGTGTGGAGCACCATATGATATATAATTGCAATCCTTTCATAACAAGATCGTATCCCTTTAATAAGATGATCACTTCCCTCTATGTTACTAAATCACATCTCTTGGTCTCATTTAAATCACACCATATGATTAATACTTACTAAAATTTCTTTCAAATCACATCTTTTCCTTATGTTGATTGTATCTCATATTTCTTTATGATTGCATCTCTTCCTTTAAATTAAATCACACCTCATCTTATGTTAATCTCATCTCCTTTACTTAGTCGCACGATTTCATAATGATCTTATGAATAAGAATTATTAAATAGGAGCGCTGCCATAGTAAGATTGGTGCTAATAAACTTATTGCACATTCTTCTAATTATGATCGCTGCTCTATGATGATTGATGCCTTATATGAGAATCTCTTCTTTCTAGTAACAATCAATGTTCCATCTAATTATAGTCACTGCTTTCCTTAATTATATTCATTGTTTTTCATACGTAGTTTGATCGCAATGACAAAATGAAACTATCCTTTGACATCAATGACAAAATTTTCAACAAAGAAATGACAAGAACCATGCTTAATGAGTCCAAGTTATCAAACTCATTATAGAGAGAAGAAGTGCATACAACAGTTTATGTTCTAAATCGAGCACAAACTAGAGTAAATTATAACAAGACTCCATATGAGCTTTGGAAAGGTAGACTTGCCATAGTTAAGTACTTTAAAGTATTTGGTAGCAAGTGCTATATAAAGAAATATGAAGAAAATTTAGGCAAGTTTGATACTAAATCTGATGAAGGGATATTTCTTGGCTACTCTTCAAGAAGCAAATCTTTTAGGTGCTACAATAACAGGTTACACAAAATCATTGAAAGTAGAAATGTTCGTATAGATGATAACATACATCAAGGAGAGATAACTCAAGAAGTTGATCATGAAGAAGACGAAAGTTACAAAGAAGAAGAAGAAATTGAACATGAGAAATCTACAATACATACAAAGGCACCTAAAACGCCATCAAGATTTGTTTAAAAAAATCATCCAAAAAACTTAGTTATTGGAGACATGGATACAAAAGTCCAAACAAGGAGAAGTTTGGCCACCACACCAAGACATATGTCTTTACTTTCTAAAAGTGAACCCAAAGATTTTATGGAGGCTAACAAAGACACACATTGGGTAAGTGCCATGGAAGAAGAATTAAATCAAATAAAGAGAAATTAAACTTGGGAACTTGTCCCAAGTCTCAAAGACAAAAATGTAATTGGTACCAAGTGGGTGTTCAAAAATAAGTTAATTGAAGATGTTCAAGTGGTAAAGAATAAAGAAAGGTTGGTTTGTAAAGGATATGCTCAATTAGAAGGGGTTGACTTTGAAGAAATGTAATGTCCCCTCCTAGCCTATGTGTAGTGGTCATCACTTTTAGCCAATTCTCAAGTCCCTGTTGGCTAAGAGGATCTATTGAGGGGACTCAGTTCCAATTTGGGAGTTGGGTTTGTTGTTTTTCGAGAGAATTTCTATTTTTAGCAGGGCCAGTTGGATGCTCACGGTCTACAATGAGCCTTGGTGCAATGTCAATTACTCTCCAGTTTGAGCCTTTGGATGGTAACTTACTATTTTTAGTACTTACTAAAAATAGTAAGTCTATTTTTGAACACTGGACCAGGTCATGCTTGTCAATGGAGCATATTCGGTCGATAAAGTTACTTTGAGGAAATCATTTAAATATTTGAATTAAGCCTCAAAATGTGTGCTTAATAAAGTGACTTTATATTTTTTAATTAAAAGGGGTCATAAAGGGGACATTTAAAAAAAGTGACCTTGGATGCCTAGCTTAATGACTTAAAGTTGTTTTTAAAGTCAAATTATATTATTCCACTTTGGACGCCCAAGTATGAAGTCAAGTATTAAAATTAAATTAAAAATCAGAAGCTTATGAGGAAAGGCATTGGTTTGAGGGTTGCCTGGTCACCCTATTGTGGTTTTTCTCATAAAAGTTTTTTGGAGGCTCATTTTGGCTTATGCTGGAGTTTGAGAATACAGGGATATGCTACTAGTTTGAAACCAGAGTTTGAAGGATGGGAATGAGGACGAAAAACCTCAGTTTCTAAGACTAGCCCCGATAACCTTGCTCAGGCTAGTGTTGGGTGATTTCATACAGGGATCACAATTGTGCTTAAATGATGAAGATTTATCAATATTTTTGAGCGGATATCAGTTAGTTCTTGGGTGTGAGATTGCTAGTTTTTGGTGTGGTGTGTTATTCTTCAATTTGGGTGTGCTTATTTGCAGTTTTCTAGAGCTTTCTTTTGAACCTGAAACCCATATTTTTGTTCATAAGTCATAAATGAGAAAAGATATCAAAATGGGTACTTAATCAATCAACGACCCTTGCAAGGGCAATCATTTCAAGCATTAATTTGGATTTTTTTGGTGAAGATTTTGATTTATTGGAAAAAAATCATCATTTCTTGAAGGTACGACCTTGTGGGGTGTGAAGAGTTGGTTTTGTTGAGCTCAAAAGTGTCATTTTTTGTTTGTCTTTGAAGACCATGTGTTGTACTTGGGCATCATCCAGCTAGGGCGCATTGGTTGGTGACTTGTGGTTGAACGTAGCTTTCAAGGAGCCTTCATAATACTGTTTGTCACTCATTTCCAGGTCTGAAAATACCATAAACTGAGGTTGATGATATTTATGCTTGACTGAAATATTACTGTTTATAAATCAAATCTTCATAGCTTTATGAAAGTCTCTTTCAAGAAAATTTCTCTTTGTTTATATCTCTTTTTTATGTACTTCATTGAAATATCAAATGCAAATGAAAACCCTATGAAAAGCATTGCAAAGAATACTTCAAATAACTCATATTCAGCAAGCAGCAACTTAGGGATAAAACAAAAAAAAAAATATTGGGGGTTGCTTATTACAAGAAACATTTGCCCCAATTGCACGATTAGAGGTCATAAGGATCTTCCTAGCATTTTCTTGCCACAAAATTTTTAAAGTGTACCAAATGGATGGCAAATCAACATTTCTCAATGGACATCTAGAAGAGGAGGTATACATTGAACATGCTGAAGGATTCATCTTTATAGAAAATAAAGACTATGTATGCAAACTCAAGAAGGCTCTTTATGGATTAAAACAAGCCCCCAAAGCCTTTGTATTCTAGATTGGACAAATATTTGCAAGAACAAGGGTTCAAAAGAGGTGTAGCTAACAACAATCTCTATTTTAAAGTAGAAAATGATCATCAATTAATTGTTGTAGTATATGTAGATGATATCATCTTTGGAGGCAACTGAAACAAAATATGTCGAGGCTTTGCTCGGAAAATGCAAGAAGAATTTGAAATGTCTATGTTAGGTATACTCTCTTTTTTCCTTGGATTACAAGTCTCTCAATTTGATAATAGAATTTTTACTTCACAAATTAAGTATGCTAAAGAAGTGTTGAAAAAGTTTAGGTTGGAGGATTGCAAGCTTGTGAGTACACCAATGGTCATAGGATATAAGTTAAGCAAGAATGATGAATCTCTCGATGCAAAACAAAATTTCTACGGATCTAGATAGGAAGTTTGCTTTATATGACAACCTCGACCTAATATTATGCAGGTAGTTCACGGGATGGTAGCAAGGTTTCAAGATACTCCTAAAGAGACACATGTACATGCAGTGAAGAGAATATACAAATACTTAAAAGGAAACTTGGATTTTGGTTTATGATACCCAAGAGGTGAAGACTTCACCATAAAAGCATATACAAATGTTGATTGGGCTGGTAGTTTGGATGATAGAAAGAGTACTAGTGGCAATGCATTCTTTTCAGGCAATAGTCTTGTTTCATGGTTTAGTAAGAAACTAGCTTCAGTCTCTCTATCCATTGTTGAAGCAAAATACATATAAACAACTTCATGTTGTACTCGACTTTTTTTGGATGCGACAAACTTTGAAGGATATCAAAGTGGAATATAATCACCCAATATCTATATTTTCTGATAATACAAGTACCATTAATATTTCCAAGAACTTAGTGATGCACTCAAGGACTAAACACATTCCCATCAAATACCATTTTTTGAGGGAACAAGTAGCAGATCAACAAGTAAAGTTGGAATATGTTGCCATTAAAGAACTAGTTACAGATATATTTACAAAGCCTCTTCCCAAAGAGACTTTTGAGTTTCTTAGGAAAAAATTAGGGGTGGTACCCTCTCCTTCTAGCCTTAAGGAGATATATTCTTAAGGGGAGCTCTTCATTGCACCATCTGATAACTCTATAGACTCCTTTGTCATTGATGTCAATGGGGGAGAAGTACAAAGATATGGGGAGCAACAAGACAAGGGGAGTAGTAAGTTGGAGTAGTGGGTTGCCATAAATGACAAATGAGGAGATTGTTGGTAATATTGTCATTGATGTCAAAGTCATATAGACAAATTGTATGAGGGCTAAACGTCACTAATCACAATATGTAAAACACCACCCTTATTTTTTCTAAAACTTCACAACTTGCACCCATTAGCGTTAGCCTCAAATGCAATTATAAACAAACTAGAAAGTTCACTTTCTGATCACCCAAATCCTAGAGTGGGCAAGGTGAGAGAATACGGTGTAAGGGGATCTTTGCAAATACTAAAAGTGATAAAGATAACTAAAAGAACACCTTCCACTTTTTGATCACTTAGGTCCCAATGTGGGAAAGGTGAGAGCATATGGTGGTTGGCTTACAATTAAGAATTTGGCTAAGCTACCACTTCTTCACTGGGGTGAGTAGTAATAACAATGCTTAAAAGTAAACAAGTAAAGCTTTTGGTGACAAGCCAACCAATAAGGAAAGTAAAGCACTTGGCAGCAAAGCCAACCACTTTCACTTTTCAGTGGGCAACAAGAAAGAAATATAGCAAACTCAACCAATTATTTAGTGGGAGTGAAGTACAATAAGTAAAGGCTCAACCACCTTTTAGTGGGAGAAACCATTTATGTAGTGGAGTAAGTATCAAAAACAACTAAAAGTAAAAAATTGAATGGTACTACCAAATTAGTGTTACAATATGAGTCCAATACATGAAATTATGAGAGTAGCATATCAAAATGATTGCCCAATGATACAAGAAGCAATCCATGCAACATGAGAGTGATTAGGCAACATAAATCATGAAAGGACAAGGTTATATCAGGTCTGATATAACTATAGTAACAGTCTGATATACCATAGCAACGAACTGGAAACCATAATCAACGCCCTTCAAACACTCATAACTCCCCAAATACTAATCAAAATAAACTCAAATCTTTCACAAATGGTAGAGTGGACCTAAAAGTCCAATCTCAAGCTACAAAACACCTCAAACTAGACAATATCACTTTGGCATGAATTCCAAAGCACTACTAGCAATGGCACAACCTCCCTAGGAGGGTCAACCTCTCCTCAAAAACTAAATTCACTTCTAAAAGAAACCAAACTTTGGGCAAGGGGTCACCCAAGTATGAGAAAGTTGGACATAATTAGTACCCACAAAAAGTCCACAACCCTGTTCAGTACGAGCAAAAACGTAGGTTAGCTATACATAAACCAACAACATAAAAATCTAATAAACACTCCAAAAAGGTCTTCAATCTGCAAACTAACACACACCCACATCAAAATTTTCCTAGAAACCATCAAACCCAACAAAAATTGAAAGCATAATGAAATCCACCACCATTGTTCGTTGTACTGCAACCTCTGAGATGAAGCTGCAACATTATTCAGCTAGGGGGTATCTCTCAACCTCAAAATTAAAGATAGCTTGGAGGGATTTCATCCTTGAAGCCCTAAGAGTTCATTCACCATTCCAACAACACTTCGTTATATCAAATTTGCATAACCAAATGAGGACCTGAGAGGGCATATAAATAAGCTCAAGACCTAGAAGTTTGAATTACAAATTCCCTCCAAAATGGGACGCCAACCTCAAGGAGCAATAAAATATTCATAAAATCACTTAAGTCTTCAACTTTAGGTGTCCAAGTTTGATTTACATCACTTCACCTTTATAATGCATTTTACCCAATCTTGGCGTCCAACTCTAATGACCCCATTTTAAAACAACATTAAGTTGATCAACCCAGGCATGGGGGTCAAAAAGCAACTCAAAAATAAAACATTAAGTTACAAACCTTCCATTTTCAAACTCCAAGAATGTTGGAGAAGCCAACTCTAAAAATACCAAGATGCCAAACACTGCATTGTTACACTGTTAGAAATAGTAACCCATTGTTGAACTACTACCAAAACCCTTTGCCAGAAATAACACTTACTAAAAATAGCATACTGCTAAAAATAGTAAGTGACTCCAAACTCCATATAAGCACATTTTGAGTAGCTATCGTAACTTACTAAAAATAGTAAGTCTAAAAATAGACACTGTTAAAAATAATAAGTTCTTTGAAAACCTAGAAAGACCCAAAAAGCATACTGACAAACTCCTAAAAAATTGCCATGAAACCTCCAAGAATCTTGGAAACCGTAAAATTGCCTCCAAGTAGCCTATGAGTCTCTAGAGATAGGCTACTAATCACAAACTTGACTAGGAATGCGAAGTGGACATTACAGTCCTCCTTCCCCAAGATTGCTTGTCCTCAAGCAATCACAAGTTTGGATGCTATAAAATCTGCTCATCCTCCCAAGTAGCATCCTCAACTGGGAGATTCTTACACTTCACCAAATACTCTCTGATAGTTCTTCTCGTCAAAGAATTCTCTCTAAAATCAATAACTGCCTCTAGCACTAAAACCAACTCTCCCTCCTCATCCAATGGAGGAAAATCAAAAGAAGCAACAACATTGTGCTCAAGTGCCTTTTTGAGGCATGACACATGGAAGACATTGTGAATGTTTCTACTCACTGGTAGCTCCAACTCATAAGCCACCTCCCCAACTCTCTTGGTGATTCTGAAAGGCCCATAGAAACATGCCTTAAGCTTCTCTTCTCCACTCTTCATGAGAGTAGACTATCAATATGGCTGGAGTCTCAAGTAGACCATATCCCCAACCTCAAAAGTGTGATCTATATGTTGTTGATCAACATACAACTTCTGTTGATTTTGGTCATGATGAAGATTGTCCTTGACTTCAAAATGTCTCGACTCTGCTGCAACATATCTCTTGCTTAAGGGGCTCTACTGTCACCAAATAACAAATTGATGAAGTTAGGAGCCTCATATCCATACAAAGCCATGAAAAAAGACATTTTGATAGACATTTGGTAAGAAGAGTTATAGCAATACTCTCCCAAATGAAGCCATCTCACCCAAGCCTTATGTTGTCCTAAAACATAGTTCCTAAGATAACCTTCCAACCACTTGTTCACAATCTTGGTTTTCCCATCCATATATGGGTGATAACTAGTGCTTAGAGTGAGCATTGTACCACTCAATCTGAAAATATCCTACCAAAAAGTACTTAGGAACTTATCCCTATCATAACAATGTTCTTAGGAAACACTTAACACCTCTTTGAAGAAAAAAACAACCTGAGCTACTATAAATGAGCTGGTAATGGCAAAAAAGTGAGCAAACTTCGTCAGTCTATCAACAATATCATAGATGCAATCTATCCCTTACACTTTAGGCAAGCCTGTGATGAAGTCCATAAAGATACTTTCCCATTTTTGATTGGGAATGGGCAAGGGCTGCAACAAACCAACTGGAAATGTGTGCTCATTTTTTATTTGTTGGAAAATTGGACACTCCTTAACATAGCGAAGGACCTCATCCTTGAGCCCCTTCCATGGAAATCTCTCTTGAATATGCCTATATGTTTTGAAATACCCCTGGTGACCAGCTAAGGGAATGTCATGAAATGATTGGAGAAACTTCATTTTGATCTTCGATTTTGGCAACAAGAATACTTTATCCTCGTACAGTATCAAATCTACTATCTTGTACTTCTCATCATGCAAAGTACCATCAACTATACCGGTAGCAAACAGATTCTTGGCATACTCTGCAATAATTTGATCCTTCCAATCAATAGTAATCTCCACCAATGAACTCGTGTGGCCTTCTTGACAAAGCATCAACCACTATGTTGTTCTTCCCTTTGACATACTTGATGTAAAAATCATATGCTTGGAGCTTACTAACCCACATTTGATGTCTATCATTGAGATCCTTTTGGCGCAAGAAGTGCTTAAGACTATTATTATCAGTCTTAACAATGAACTTGCCTCCAACCAAATATTGCTTGAATTTGGCCAAGGTGTGCATGATTGGAAGCATCTCTTTGTCATAGATGAAATATGTCCTCTCTACACCCCTCAATTTTCTTTTCTTAAAGACAATAGGATTCTTTTCTTGCATTAGGACAACACCAATACCTTTTCCAGAAGCATCACACTGCAACTCGAATGGCTTGGAGAAGTCTGGTATAGCCAAAACAAGACATGAACTCATAAGCTACTGAATCAATGAAATTCCTTTTGTGCTTTTTCTGACCGTGCAAATGCCACCTTTTTGGTAAGATCTGTGAGAGGAGCAACCATCTGAGAATAACCCTTCACAAATCATTTGTAGAATCCACAAAGCCCCAAGAAACCCTTCAACTGAGAGAGGTTTTTTGGTGGAGGCCAATCCAAAATATCCTTAATCTTCTCCTATTCAACATTGACTGCATTAGAGTTGATCACATGACCAAGATAGATAAGCTCGATCATCCCAAATTCACATTTGTATTCTTTTGCAAACAAAGACCCAGACTCTAGAATGCTAAACACCTCTTCCAAGTGCTTTAGATGCTCTTCCCACATTTTACTATAGATTAGGATATCATCGAAGAAGATAATCACAAACTTCCTCAACTACTTTTGGAATACTCTGTTCATTCAAGGTTGGAAGGTTGCAAGTGCATTAGTCAACCCAAAAGGCATAACTAGGAACTCAAAATACCCAAAATGACATATGAAGGTAGTCTTCTCTGTGTCCTCTTCCCTCATTTTGATCTGATGGTAGCCTAATCTAAGATCAATCAATTGGGAAAAAGCACTCCCACTTTCTTGGTCTTCTTCTACCTCTTCTAGAGCCTCTTCTTCTTTTTCTTCCATATCAAATTGTTGTTCTGAAAAATAAAATGTTGATTCATCAGTAGAGTACACCTCTATATAATGAGATTTGCCTCTTTCAAAGCACTTGTGTCCTAGGGCCCACGGTTCCTTGTAAGTGAAGCATAGTTTCTTTCTTCTGAGCTCATCACAAAGATCATCATTCATCTGAGAAGGGAACTTCTTGGTCTGATTTGAATTTTTGTAAAAAGGCTTCTTATCCCTCCTATGTGAAAATGGATTGGACTGAAATTTTGGCCTTGGGGCAACCAACTCCATACTTTTAGATTTTTTATTGCCTTTGCAAGTGTTGATGGATCAAAAGCCTTCACCCACGCCTTCAATGGTTCCATTAGTCTCTCTGAGAATAGGACTACAAACCTCCTTACAGTGATGCTGTGCACAATCATGAAAAGCCTTTGAAATTTTGAAATGTAAGTGTCAAGTTAGCCATGTTGCTTCAGTTGTGCGAGCTCATGGAATCTCACCTCATGATATTTGGTGTCAAATCTCTCAATGAGTTTGTTAGTGAACTCATCATAAGTAACAATGAGGTTATGGCCGAGAGTGACCAAACCATAATACCACTATTCATGAGCAACCCCATCCAAATATAGAGTAGCAAAATTGATGGCATTTTGTTATAGTATTGGCCTCAATGAGAGGTAATTATCAAGCTTGTGGACCTATGATCTAGCAGAACATTTATCACTTCCATCAAAATGAGCTCGGGTCACCTTCCCAATAGCTTGTTGGAAATCCCTTGGAGGCATAGGAGAACGATTCTCATAGCTTCCACCTCCTCTCTACTTCTTTTGGTTCATGAATTGGTCCAATGTTAGAATCTCATGGATCTCTGCAGGAAGGGTCACATACTCCATGTAGCTATTCCTTACTTCACTAACCATAGGAGTTGTGGCTTTGGGTTCAGCTGGTGGTTCCTCCCTTCAAGTGAAGGTAGGCTAGAGAGGTCTAGGGGTTGATCCTCTAGTTACTTCAACAATTTGACCACTTAGTCTCCCATTTGGATTCACATTAGAAGCGCTAGTTTCAATATCTTGGCACTGTTGAATGAGAGTCATGTTTTGATTCATTTTGGCTAGCAACTAGGACATCATGTCCATTGTGGTATCAAACTTTCTCTCAGCTCTAGCATCAACACTCTTTGGTTGGGTTGTTCCCTTATCCTTCTCTGCCATGGTCTCTGTAAGGAAGCTAAGGTAGCAAAACAACTTCCTACACTAATCTTGAAAGGAGAATGATGCAAAATTTTTACAGATCTTTACCAGTTACAAAAAATTAAACAAAAATAAACACAAATATCATGCATACTAGGACACAATGATTTACGTGGGGCAAACCCTTTCGGGGAAAAAACCCACACTCCAAAAGCCACCCAATATATTATTCAGTAAATCACAAAGATTGCAATATACTTGCAGAGCAAGCTTCTCACAGGAGCATCGCCACTCAAAGATCAAGAGACAACACGACTGCTATTAGACTCTTAGAATACATCATTGTTTCTCTCTATCACAGTCGTAATATAGCGCCCTCATAAAATAGGGTTACATTCTAGGGCAAGACAACCCAACAAAATACCCACCATTAGATCTAAAACCTAAATAATTAACGTTCTAGATTTACAATGTATCATTTACCTAATGTATGTCGGCCATTCTAGTAGTTTCTTGAAAAAGTTTAACAAATCTCCCACTTGTCAAACACCTTGCATGAGCAACAAGAGGGAGTAATCATTGTCTCTTAATTGCTAGAGGCCGAAAGGCCCATAATCTCTGAACACCATCTAAACTTCTCTGTGCTCACAGCCCTAGTTAAAGAATAACCAGCTTCGCCCTGCCATCTTTGACTATATCTCGAACAAAATGATACTGTACATCAATGTGCATGGTCCTACCATGAAATGTCTGGTTCTTGGCTAGACATATCAGACTCTGAATGTCGCAATAATTTGTCATTGCACCTTGTTTTATTCCAATATCTGAGCACAGTCTCTTAAGCCAAATGGATTTTTTACAAGCATGAATAGCTATCATATACTTTGCTTCAGTAGTGGACAAAGCAACCACAACCTGTTGCTTACTCATCTAATTGATTGCACCACCAAATAAAGTAAACATATAAGCACTGGTGGATTGTCTGCTATCAATATTACTTGCCTAGTCCAAATCCACATAACCATGAATATCAAGGGAAATCTTGTCTTCAGTCACATTATTATGATAACATAAGGAATAATCTGAGATACCGCACAAATATTTGAAGACCCTTTTAAATGCATCCCAATGAACTCTACCAGGATTAGATATATATATGGAAAGAACTCTCACTACTTGGGAAATGTTTGGTCTAGTACAAACCATAGCATACATCAAACTTCCAACTGCACTCTGGTAAGGCACTCTGCTCATGTCTTCCATCTCTGATGGAGATGTTGGACAATCTGAAATAGATAATTTGTTCCAACAGAAACAAGAACACACAATGGTCTACAATTTTGCATGTTAAATCTCTGTAAAATTGAATTGACATACTTACTTTGGCCAAGCCATAGCTTTTTGTTCACTCTATCTCTTTTAATTTCCATCCTAAGAATGTGTCTAGCTGCTCCAAGATCTTTCATTTCAAATTTAGCAGCAAGTTGAGATTTCAGTTCTGAAATTATACCTTTCCCTTTGCCAATAAATAACATATAATCAACATATAATGCAATAAACATGAAATGATCACCATCAGTTTTATAATAAACACAATGATCTGATTTAGAATGCTCAAATCCCAAACTCAACACATATGTATCAAATTTTTGGTACCGCATCCTAAGACTCTGTTTTAAGCCATACAAAGATTTCTTCAATATGTAAACCAATTTACTTTTACCTTTCACCACATAGTGCTCTGGCCGTGTCATATAAATATCCTCCTCCAAATCACCATGAAGGAAAGCAGTTTTCATATCCATTTGCTCAACCTCTAAATAATAAGCAGTAGCAATAGCAAGCAAAGATCTAATGGATGCCATTTTTGCAACAAGAGAGAATATCTCACCATAATCAACACCCTCAACTTGAGAGCAACCTTTCGCAACCAACCTTGTTTTGTACTTCTCAATACCTCCATCTAAACCAATGTTTTTCTTGAACACCCATTTGCAACCAACATGTTTCTGTCCTTCAGGCAATGGTACAAGATCCCATGTATCATTCTTTTTCAAAGATGCCATTTCTTCATCCATAGCAATCTTCCAGGATTATGCATCATTCCTACCTAATGTCTCTTTTATAGATTTGGGTTCATCCATGTTAGTATTCAAAGCAAAAATTCATCTCCAATCATCAGCTGTATACCTTTCAGGTGGTTGTCTATTCCTTGTAGACCTACAGACAAGTTGAGTTGGAGGTTTTTCCTCCTCTTCTGAAGATTCAAAGGTAGATGTGCTCTCCTCAACTTCTTGTCTATCCTTGGGCCTCAATTCAACTTTCTCAAGTGTAGAAGGAAATTGAATCACATCTTCCTATTTACTTTGTTCTGGTTGCAATGTAACAAAATAAGGCTTAGTTTCTCTAAAAATAACACTTCTACTATATATTACCTTTTTTGCAATAGGTTCCCAAAGCTTGTATCCTTTCACACCATAACTGTATCCGATGAAGATACATTTCACATCCTTGTTCCCCAACTTTGTTCACTTCTCCTTTGGCACATGTGCATATGCCTTGCAACCAAAAACTCTAAGATATCCTGATGAAGACTTGCGACCCAACCATGCCTCTATAGGTGTCTTATCAACAAGAGTTGATGTAATCAGGTAATAGGTAGTGGCAACAGCTTCAACCCAAAACCTTTGTTCTAGGCCAACACCACTCAACATACTCCTAGCCTTCTCCATAAATGTCTTGTTCATTCTTTCTGCAACTCCATTTTGTTGTGGAGAATACAAAGTTGTCTTCTTTCTATGAATACCACAATCTTTACATAATCTATCAAAATCATTATAGCAAAATTCATTGCCATTATCAGTCCTCAAAAAAATTATTTTATTTCTAGTCTGACTCAACCATTGCTTTAAATTCTTTAAATCAACTGAAAACTTCAGATTTACTCTTTAGAAAATATACCCATGTCCTACTATAATCATCAATAAATGAAACATAATGTGTGGATTTACCAATCGAAGGAACATCTGCAGGTCCAAAGACATTAGAATGAATAAGATCCAATACACCACAAGATTTATGAGAACTCGAAAAACTGAATGTAATTTTGTTTTCCATAAATGCAATGCTCATAGAAATCGAATTCAATATTACAATTAGACAAACCTTCAACAAGGTTTTTATTTTTCAAAGTCCTTAGACCCTTTTCTCCAATGTGGCCAAGTCTCTGGTGCCATAACATAGTTTTCTCTACAGGTAACTTTGATTCAGAAGAAAGTGCACCCTTGGGTATCCAAAAGCCATGACCATCTGCTGAAGGTGAAACCCTCACTTCTTTCACAAACTTGTTTTTCATAGAAGTACTATTGCACTCAACAGTGTATGCATCAAGCTTATACAATGTGCCATACCTAACACCTCTAGCAATCACTATAGCACCTCTAACCATCTTATATCCTGCATAAGAAAATACTACCTGCACACCTGCATCTATTAGTTTGCTTACAAATAATAAATTTCATGCTAATCCAAGGATATGCAACACACCATTAATCCTTTTTATTCTACCATCAGGAAACTTGATTTTAACTTTACCACAACCAATAATATCTAAATGAGAATCATCAACCAAGTACATCTTACCTCCATCAAATTCTTCATATTTAGAAAACCAATCTCTATTAAAGGTCATATGGAAAGATGCACCTGAGTCAATTAACTACGCTATTAAAATAATATTCTTTATTTATTTATTAATGCTCAACTATGTAAAATATTGTAAAATATCTAGATAAGATCGTCTTTGATGTTCGAGATCTTATCTGAAGTTTCTTTTAGAAACTTCCTGCTTTTTCCTGAGATAAGATCGTGTTTGATCTTATCCTGTATCATCTTGTAAATTATTTATTGAGCACATTGCTCATTGTTAATACATCAATTATTTACCAATAATTGATAAAAATATGGTATCAGAGCCAGTCTGCTCAATATTGAATTTTTAATTCATCAAAATCTTTTTAAAGGTTTTTTTCAGATTATTGAATTAAAAATTTAATAAAATCTTCTTTGAAAATTTTCGAAGATTTTTGTGAGCTTAATTTCAGAATTTTTTTTCGAAATTTCTTCGTGGCTTTTTTGAGAAATTCGAATTTTTTTATGTCTGGAAATTTCGTGGGCAGTTTTTCTAGAAGAATTCGCAGGAGATTTTGCAAACCTAGAGGCATTTTTTCGCGTTTTTGTCTGAAGCTTGTACTTTTTGCTGTTCGGGTGCTGCGATTTCGTGTTTGGGCTCATCTCTGGTTCGCGTTTTGTTTAGTGAAGGAATTTTTGTATGAGATCTTTTAGACACTCGTGCGACTTCTTCGGCTCCATCTTCAGGCTGTGCCTTGATCTTTCTAGGCGCGAAATCTAGTTCTGGTTTCGCAGATTGAACACTGGTTGTGGCACATGTTTTCTGGAGCACGATTTTTTTCTTATTTCTGGCCACGATCTTCATCTGCTCTGGTCGCGCGATTTTGTGTTCTTCCTGGACGCATTTTTTCTAACACGTTTCTGCAAACGCGTGAGTTGAAAACACATATCTTGGCGCAGATTTTGTGTAGACCTGTAGCTCACATTTTCTCTAGATTCGTGCTCATTTTGCAGCTTTTTGACCACGTGTTTCAAACGCGTTTTTTGCAATTTTCCGGTTTGTCAATGGCGGCTAGGGCATTCTGAAAAGTCGTCTCGGGTTTTGACCCATTTTTTGAAGGCAAAAAAAAATTTCGTTTCCAGATTACTGGTGGGTTTTTCAAGAGCTCAACTGGGTTGGTCTCCAAATTTTATGGGTGCATCGTTTTCTATGCCTCGAATTCTGTGCCATCCGTACAATGTACTTTCTGCAGTCTATACCTGAATCTACCTCTATTTTTTGCATTGGAATTCATGCCTCGAGTTTCGTGCATTAGCCTCTTCTTAGTTCCTCATTTTTCGTGCCTCGAAAAGCGTGAAGATGGCCAGTTTAAGTAATTTAATGCTGGAGGGCAGTCAGCGATTTAATGGCAAAAATTACAACACCTGGAAGCTTGCGGATGCTGACAATTTTTGAATACCGCTGCCTTGATCAGATGATCCTCAGGAAAGCTACTCGTCCTGACACGGCGGGTAAGGATTAGGATAAGTTTGATGAGCAGAATCGTGAAGCTGTCATGCTTATTAAGCTTTCGGTTACTGATGATCAGCTCCCTCAGATTCCACTTGGAAAATTAGCTAAGGAGATCTGGGATCACTTGAAGGGTTTGCATGAAACTTTCGACAAAAACTGTGTGTTTTTGTTGAAGAATATGCTATTTTCTATCATGATGGATGAGAAAACAACTCTGCAAACGCACCTGAATAAAATCCAGGAGATCAGAGATCAGTTGGAGGCAATTGGTCGGAAAATGGAGGAAGACATGGTCATGATCACCCTGAAGAGTCTACCGAAGTCCTATGAACACTTCATAGAGACTCTCAACATTACGTCTACTAATGTTGATCTCAAGTTTCCAAATTTGTGCACTATCCTGTTGCAGCAGGATCGCTGGAGACAACAATTCGGTAGCAGTGAATCATCCTCCTCCATGGAGCAGGATTTTGCAGCTAAAACCCATCCGAAGCATCAAGGAAAAGGTCAGCCTTCACAGCAAAAAGGCTCCAGTCAGACCAGTCTGAAGAAGAAAAATGTTCAGTGTAACTACTATAATAAATTTGGCCACATCAAGAAGGATTGCCGTGCTCGTTTGGCTTCTGAGCAAAAGAAGCGGGGAGGGTTTCAGCAGAAAGTGAATGTCGCCGAGCACTCTGAGCAGAAGGAATCTGCCTTTTATGCACTCATGGCCAAGAGGCCCGCAAACCATGTCAAATCCTCTGCTTGGTACATAGATTCTGGTGCTTCGCGTCATTTCTCACATAGGCATGACTGGTTCATAGACTTTTCCCCTTGCACTGACTCGGTGATTTTTGGAGGAGGTGAGGAATACACAGTTGTCGGCATAGACACTGTTCAGGTTCAGTCTGGCGGGAGGGATCTCATATTCCTCGACATGTATTATGTACCTGATATCGAGCTCAATCTTCTCTCAGTCAGTCAGATAATGCGACATTCTCCCTAGATGGATGTGGCGTTCAGCTCGCACATATGTTCAATTGTTGATCGTGAGTCTTGCGCAACGGTGGCCGTTGGGATAGAGGATCATGGCCTTTACAGGCTTGTGGACACTGGTGATTCTCCGGAGTTAGCCTTGGCAGCCAAAAATTCAGCCATCACCAGTCTTTGGCACCAGCGGTACGGGCACTTGAACGTGCACTATCTCTCTCAGCTTGCTCGAGAGGGACTTGTAGATGGCTTACCTGACATTCAGACTCAGCATCAGGGCGTTTGTGGTGCTTGTCAGGCTGGGAAGCAGCATCGCACACCGTTCAAGGATGGCGACTCTTGGCGCGCTTCTAAGGTACTTCAATTAGTTCATGCTGATATTTGTGGCCCTATGTCTACTTCTGTAACTAGTTGCAAGTACTTTCTACTTTTTGTTGATGATTATAGTAGGAAAATGTGGGTGTACTTTCTTAAACAAAAATCAGAGGTTTTTAATGTATTTCAGAAGTTTAAGGCCTTGGTTGAAAAAGAGTACAGTTCTTGTATTATAACTCTTAGGTCAAATAATGGGGGGGAATTCTGTTCTAGTGCATTCTCCAACTTCTGTGATACTCATGGGATAAAACGTTAGTTGACCACACCCTACACTCCTTAGCAAAATGGTGTTGTCGAGCGACGCAATCGTACGATTGTTGAGATGGCTCGCTCTATGTTGCAACACAGGAGTGTTCCTACCAAGTTTTGGGAAGAAGCTGTCAATACTTCAGTCTATCTCCTTAATAGGTCACCCACTCACGCTGTTAAGGGGAAGACCCCTGAGGAAGTTTGGTCTGGTCGCAAACCTAGGATCAGTCATTTGAAGGTTTTCGCTCTCTTGTGTATGTTTGGATTCCAGAGGCCAAGCGCACTAAGCTGGACTCCAAGAGCCAGAAACTCATGTTCACAGGGTACAGTGACAACCACAAGGCATACAGGCTAATTGATATAGACACTGATCGTCTTATCTTCAGTCGAGATGTTGTCTTTGATGAGGAACGAGGTCCATTTCACTCTTCTTCACCTGTTCACATTCGAGGATCGCCTCTGAGGCTCCGATATGGGCATCGACTTCCGTTAGGTTCACCTGATGGGAGGGATGACGAAGACCTAGTCTTTGATGATGCTCAACTTGAGTTTCCTCCAGATGATAATCTCCCTGAACCTATTCCCGATCCACAACCAGATCCAGACCTCCTGTTACATCTGATGTTGGCACTTCTACTCTCCCGAAATGGTGGGCTAAGACTATCAGTGATCTTCGTGTTGATGAGCTCATCGAGGGTAGATCATCCAAAAACAAGAGCAAACAGTAGTCTACAGTGAATTTTGCTCTCATGGCCAACATCCACAGTGTTAATGAGCCTCAGACATATTCAGAGGAAAAAGGGATACCTGAGTGGGAAAAGGCGATGGAATCAGAATACCAGAGTCTTCAGAAGAATCACACTTGGGTCCTTTCCAATCTTCCTCTAGGGAAGAAGCCCATTAGTTGCAAATGGGTGTACAAGGTGAAGTACAAAGCTAACAGAACCCTTGACAAGTACAAAGCTCGTCTGGTTGCATGGGGGTTCTCACAGAAAGAAGGCATTGACTATGAGGAGACCTTTGCTCCTACAGTCAAAATGAGTACCATACAGCTCGTCCTTGCCTTAGCAGCCCAATTTGGTTGGAAGGTCCATCAGATGGATGTAAAGAGTGCTTTCCTCAACGATGAGTTGAAGGAGGAAGTATACATGACGCAGCCTCCAGGTTTCAAAGTTGCTGGTCAAGAACAGAAGGTGTGAAGATTGGTCAAAGCACTCTATGGCCTGAAACAGGCTCCTCGGGCTTGGTACATTAAGATTGACACGTACCTCACAGATCATGGCTTTCAGAGGAGTCCATCTGACTCAAACCTGTATGTCAAGAATACTGGTAATGAAATCTTGCTTGTTGTCTACGTGGATGACTTGATCATTACTGGCAGTTCGGCACATTTGATCACTGAGATCAAACAGGACTTGTGCAAAACTTTTGACATGACAGACTTGGGCCTCCTGCATTATTGTTTAGGTGTTGAGGTTTGGCAGACAGAGAGCAACATTTTCATCTCCCAGTCCAAGTATGCTCGAAGTCTTCTAGATAAGTTCCAAATGCAGGATTGCAAACCTGCCTCTACACCCATGGAAAAAGGGCTTAAATTGTCAGCTAAGTTTGATTCACCTGTGGTAGATGAAACATTGTTCAGGCAACTAGTGGGCAGCCTTATCTATCTTGCTACTACTAGACCTGACTTGAGTTTTGCAGTGAGCTACATATCGCGCTTCATGACAGCCCCCAAGGCTGATCATTGGGTAGCAGCGAAGCGTGTGCTTGCGTTATGTGAAGGGCACTCCTGATTTTGGACTCTTGTACACTCGGAGTCACGATCCTAAACTCAGTGGGTTCACAGATTCAAATTGGGCAGGTTCAGTTGATGACAAGAAATCAACATCTAGGTATGTGTTCAGTTTGGGATCCGGTGCAGTCATATGGACTAGTAAGAAGCAACAGGCAGTGGCTCTCTCCTCGACAGAAGCAGAGTATCGGGGAGCAGTAAAAGCAGCATGTGAGGCAGTTTGGCTTCGCCGGATGCTTGTAGATATGCAAATATCTCAAGCAGGTTCGACTCCCTTGTTCTGTGATAATCAGGGAGTTCTCAAACTTGCCAAGAATACAGTCTTCCATGAGCGAACCAAGCATGTGGAAACTCATTGTCATTTCATTCGGAAGCTGGTTGAAGACGAATCAGTTCAGTTGCTGTATGTTCCGACAGAGGATTAGACAGCAGACATTCTCACCAAGTCGCTCAGTACAGATAAGTTTGTAAAATTCAGGGGGCATCTTGGTGTAGTTGATAGATTGAGCATTAAGGGAGGGTATTAAAATAATATTCTTTATTTATTTATTAATGCTCAACTATGTAAAATATTGTAAAATATCTAGATAAGATCATCTTTGATGTTCGAGATCTTATCTGAAGTTTCTTTTAGAAACTTCTTGCTTTTTCCTGAGATAAGATCGTGTTCGATCTTATCCTGTATCATCTTGTAAATTATTTATTGAGCACATTGCTCATTGTTAATACATCAATTATTTACCAATTACCTGTGTAATACACGCATCATTACTTGCACGAGTTGCCAAAGCTGCAATCAATGCGTCACCATCTTCCTTCTCACATAATGAAAATCAAATTTCATCTTTTTCTTTTTTTTCTTCTTTGCATTCCTTACGAACATGTCCAGGCTTACGCAGTTCCAACAAATAACTTTGGACTTTCCAGGAGATTTAGATCTCCCTCTAGACTTGGATTTGTCATGCTTATCATTTTTCTTTCATTTTTCTTTAGGTCTTCCATAAACATTTAGAGCCTCCTTGGCAATGATGGATACTTTCCTCATCTCTTCAGAAAGCAAAGAACCCACCACATCTTTAGTCTTCATAATTACATTACTCCCAATAGCCATAACAAGAGAATCCCACAAATCAGGCGAAGAAAGCAAGATCTGACATTTTTCCTCATCCATTTTGACACCAACTGATGCCAACTGAGCCACCAACATATTGAATGCTTCCAGGTGGTCTGTGATTCGTCCACCATCTTACATTCTCAAGGAATACAACTTCCTCAAGAAAATCTTGTTTACTAAATATTTGGCTTGATACATCTCACCAAGCTTCTTCCACAGTTTCTATGTAGAGGTCTCATGGACATTAATTAAAACAGAGTCTATCGAACACAATCTGATTAGACCCTTGGCTTTACTGCCCATAACATCATATTGAGCAAACTGAGTAGGATTTGTAGGCCTTAAAACATTCTCATCAACAATATCCCATAGATCTCGATCTATCAACAAATCCTCCATTTTCAGCTTCCACATCTCAAAATTATTTCCAGAAAATTTCTCCACCTCTATTCTCCCTGATGAACTTGCCATCTAAATTTTTTTGCAAGAAGATCACAAAGTGTTTTCTGCACAAGCTCCCACTCAAATTTGGTTTAGTTCAAAAAACCCAGCAACCCACAACTGAAACCAAAGATTATCAGGCTTTGATACCACTTGTAAGGAAGCTAAGGTAGCAGAATAACTTTCTACGCTACTCTTGAGAGGAGAATAATGCAAAAATTTTACTGATCTTTAACAGTTACATAAACTTAAACATAAATAAACACAAATATCATGCATACCACAACACAGTGATTTACGTGGGGAAAACCCTTTTCCAGAAAAAAAAAGCCACCCAATATATTATTCAGTAAATCACAAAGATTACAATATACTTGAAGAGCAAGCTTCTCACAGAAGTATCACCACTCAGAGATCAAGAGACAACACAACTGCTATTAAACTCTTAAAATACATCACAGTCTCTCTCTATCGCAACCATAATATAGCGCCCTCATAAAATAGGGTTACACTCTAGGGCAAGACATGCCAACAAAACATCCACCATTAGATCTAAAACCTAATAATTAATGGTCTAGATTTACAATGTATCATTTATCTAATGCATGTCGGCCATTCTAGTGGTTTCCTGAAAAAGTTAACAAAAATTGTTTACACACATCCCACTCTCCCACCCTTATGCCATTGTATATTACACCTATCAATGTAACTAGGAAATATATATAATAACTATTATATAATTGGAAGGTTGAGACACATTTTCCCAACAATCTCAACTGTTCTATCTTGGTTTCTGAGAACCTCTAAAAATTTCCCCTCAACAGGAACTAATGGTGTCTGAAACTGTTGTCTCTTGTGCTCTTTGTTGTAATATCTAATTTCTCTATCACTCATAGAGAACTTCAGTCAACTATAAGCACTAAAAGCATAGGCTAGCAAGATGACCAGCTCTAATACCATTGTAAAATTACCACCCTTATTTTTTTCCAAAAATTCACAACTTGCACTAGTTAGTGTTACCCTAAAATGCAATGATAGACAAACTGGAAAGCAACCTTCACTTTCTGATCACCCAAATCCTAGAGTGGGAAAGGTGAGAGCATATAGTGTAAGGGGATCTTTGCAAATAATGAAAGTGATAAAGCTAACTAAAAGAACACCTTCCACTTTTTGATCAACAATATCTTAGTGTGGGCAAGGTGAGAGCATACAGTGGTTGGCTTACAATTAAGAACTTGGCTAAGCTACCACTTCTTTAGTGGTGTGAGCAGTAATAACAATGCTTGAAAGTAAACAAGTAAAGCTCTTGGCAACAAGCCATCCAATAAGGAAAGTAAAGCACTTGGCGGCAAAGTCAACTACTTCCACTTTTCAGCAGGCAACAAGAAAGGAATATAGCAAACTCAATCACTTATTCTGCGGAAATGAAGTACAATAAGAAAAGGCTCAACCACCTTTCAATGGGAGCAACCACTTATGTAGTGGGGTAAGTATCCAAAACAATGAAAGTAAAAAGCTAAATGGTACTACCAAATCAGTTACAATTCGAGTCTAATACATAAAATTATGAGTAGCATATCAAAATGATTTCCCAATGATATAGTAAGCAATCCTTGAAACAAAAGAACTTGATTAGGCAACATAAATCATGAAAGGACAAGGTTATATTAGGTCTGATATAACTGTAGCAACAATCCGATATACCATAGCAACAAACTGGAAACCACAATCAACACCCTTCAAACACTCATAACTCCCCAAATACTCATTAGAATGAACTCAAATCTTTTGCAAATGGTAGAGAAGACCAAGACGTCCAACCTCAAGCTACAAAACACCTCAAACCAGATAATATAACTCTAACACGAATCCTAAAGCACCACTAGCAATGGTATGACCTCCCTCAAGGGTCGATCTCTCCTCAAAACTATATTCACCTCTAAAAAACACTAAACTTTGGGCAAGGGGTCACTCAAGTATGAGAAAGTTGGACATAATTAGTACCCTCAAAAGTTCCACAACTTTGTTCAGTACGAGCAAAAACATGGGTCAACTATGCAAAAACCAACAACAAAAAAATCTGATAAACACTCCAAAAAGGTCTTCAATCTGCAAACTAACACACACCCGCACCAAAATATCCTAGAAAACATCAAACCTAACAAAAACTGAAAGCATAATGAAATCCATCACCATTGTTCACTCTATTGCAACCTCTGAGATGAAGCTGCAACACTATTCAGCTAGGGGGTATCTCTCAACCTCGAAACTGGAAATAGCTTGGAGGGATTTCATCCTCAAAGCCCCAAGAGTTCATTCACCTTTTCGATAGCACTTCGTTATATCAAATTTGCATAACCAAATGAGGACTTGAGAGGGGATATAAATAAGCTGAAGACCCAGAAGTTTGAATTGCAAATTCCCTCCAAAATGTGATGCCAACCTCAAGGAGCAATAAAATATTTATAAAATCACTTAAGTCTTCAACATTAGGTGTCTAACTTTGATTTACATCAATTCACCTCTAAAATGCATGAGTTACCCAATCTTGGCGTCCAACTCCAATGACCCTATTTTAAGACAACATTAAGTTGATCAACCTAGGCGTGGGGGTCACAAAGCAACTCAAAAATAAAACATTAACTTAAGTTGCAAACCTTCCATTTTCCAACTCCAAGCATGTTGGAGAAGCCAACTCTGAAAATACCAAGACACCAAACACTACATTGTCACACTGTCAGAAATAGTAACCCAGTGCAAACTACTACTAGAACCCACTGCCAGAAATAACACTTACTAAAAATAGCATACTGCTAAAAATAGTAAGTGACTCCAAACTCCATATGAACACATTTTGAGTAGCCATCATATTTTACTAAAAATAATAAGTCTAAAATAGAGACTACCAAAAATAACATGATTGCCCACCAAAGCTCTTTGAAAGCCTAGAAAGACCTAGAAAACATATTGGAAAACTCCTGCAAAGACTCTTGAAAAACTGCCATGAAACCTCCAAGAATCTTTGAAACCCTAAAATTGCCTCCGAGTAGCCTACGGGTCTTTGGAGATAGGCTAACGGTCACATAACTAACTAGGACTGAGAAGGAGACATTTGACAATATTCCAAGGGCAAAATTTTTTTTCACAAGGCAACAATGAACTGAAATTAAAATTATATTTATTAATGTTGGTCATTGTGATTTAAAAATTAAATAAAATTATTTTTAAAATTATGGAGCCAATCCTCTTATAGTGACATCCCACTTGAGAAATAAAAATTAAATCAAGATCATATATAATGGATCGACCAAATGAAGGAGAGTAACTTAATGGAGTGATTAACTATAATCTAAAAAGCAGTGATCATAAAAGATATTAAATATTGCAATTAAGATTCTTTAATGGGCAATGATCACCATTTTGATTAAGCAGTGATAGGTAGCGATTTCACATTGAAAAGACAACAATTCTATTTAGAGCAACAATTATGTCTTAATGAAATAATAAAGGTGGCAATTAGTCTTCAAATGGAGTGATGGGATAAGGAGTGGACATGTCTATTTGAAGGGTCATCACTTTCCAAAAGGATGCCTCTCTTCATGAGGATATAAATAAAATAAGAAATGTGTGGAGAAAGGTGTGTGTTGTGTGGAGTTAGAAGATTTATCATATATACACTAGCAAATTTGTATATGAGGAGAACATAATAGATTATTCAAGAATAAATTATACCATATTTCTAAAAGAGACTATAGCATATTTATAAAGGAAACTATAGCATATTTACAAAGGAAACTATAGCAGATTTTTAAAGGAAATTATAGCAGATTTGTATGATGAAAATATAGAAGGCAGATTTGTATGAAGAAAACTATCTATATTGAGGTTGGTGCCTCATATTATAGGGTTGGTGCCTACAAATTGGTGAAATTGGAGTTTCTTAGGGGTTTCCACGTAAATTGTGTGTTCCTCTTGTGATGCATAATTGTTAGATCTTGCATGGTTGTTATTACTATGGTTGATTAAATTTCAAATTGAAAAGATTGTATTATATTGATTCACCCCCCCCTCTCAGTATAATCATGTGCTCATCATTTACAACCTAAAGTTTAGAAAAAAATAGGTGTAGGTGAAGCCAAAGACCAAGTAGACCATCTAAAGTTGAACCAAAAGTTCACTAAGGACCTTGTGAGGAGCAATAACCTCAAACTTCACTCTTGAGGAGGTCTACTTAGTGGAGGATGCAACCCAATAGGTACAACCCACCTGATTTTTGATGCACTTTTTCTTTGTCTATTAACAAAGATGATCCTAAAATAATGAAGGATGCAATGGAGTATATAGATTGAAGTGCTAGAAGATAGTAAATGGATAAGAAGATGGTTGCACTATATAAGAACAATATGCATGTGAATTGGGAAGGGCTTGGGATGGAGATTGTATGTTTAGTTTTATGTAGGGTTATGTTGTCAAAATCTCTTTAGATTCAAAGCATATATCTCCTAGAAGCATGAAGTTTGATATTGTAGTGTAACCTATTATTGTTGAGTAATACATTGGATTTAGTGCTTTGGACACTAGCATTTCCCTTATGAGGGTTTTCCCAAGTGATATTTGTATCAATTTAAGGTTGCTTTATTTATTTATATTCTTCTTCTTCTATCTCCTATTCTTGTTCCTTTCTAAGTGTTACTATCTTGATATACTACTAAAATTTGTATAGATAATAAGAAAACTTGTAATACTCTCCTCATATGACTACTAAGTTTTAGTGCACATTTCCTTTTAGGAACTAGACATATTGCTTTGAAATGTGTATTTATTTACTCCTTTAGATGTGTCTCAAAGAAAGATCCTTCAAACTTGATGCAACTCATAACATGAACCTCCCCAGGAATAATAAGGCTATTGGTGATACTAAGTGTTGGCTTGAAGTTCAAAATCATCTTTTGCAACTTGTAGGCTTCATTAGTATGAAACTTTTAGTATTGTATTAAATACAATAATGGATAGGTGGACATGTTAATACACCCTAGTGATGATATGGTTAAGTTGCAAAGATGTCTTGATGTGTCTATAGTAATGTGCAACAAAAACATAGGTTATACAAAAATAGGTTGTATGAAAATTGCAACAAAAAAATCTTTAGTATAGCAAGAACTATGATGTACAAAAGTCATGTATGCATATAACTATTTCTTATAGGCTTGAGATGCTATTGCATCAATATGTGTATGGAAAAACACAATCGACTTAGAATTAGTTGTGTCACAAATTTTCTAATAAAAATAGTAACATGGACCTATTTGTGTTGCAAATTAAAAGAAAAAGTTAAGAAATAGTTATATACATATATGACTTCAACCTCCCTTTCTCTATATAGAAAGAGTGGGAGGATGAAATCATGTAGGTGTGTAACCATGTCATATAACTATTTTTTATTTGCAAATTTGTGACACAATTGAATTGAAGCCAATTGTGTTTCTTCAAAGGAAGATGTTATTGAAAGAGATCACAATTATATGAAAGATGTTATTGAATGGGATTACAATTATATATAACTTTAACCTACTTTAGTTTCATTTTTATTGATGAATTTGGAATATCACTAGGTCAAACTGATTGGACTTCCTCAAGAATATGGAACAAATGTTTTGGGCCCTTCATTATCCATATGATTATGGGGGAGCTTGGCCTAGTAGTTCCTTATGGGGAGGGCTTATCAAGTCCATATGTTTACTTATTGTTAAAATAAAAAAATAGTTGGTCACTTTTTATAAGTAGAGAAATTGTCAACATTTGTGTAGGTAGCTTGCCTACTTGTTAAAAAAATGAAACGCATGTGAATGTTATGTAGTTTAAGTGTTTGAACCTAGTTCTTCATCTTGATAGTTGCCTCACCACCATTCAATAATACTTGTTGGGAACGTACGTTAGTTCCATTTGGATTTAATGTATTAAGATGTATTGAAAAGACTCAAGTGCAATCCATATAATTTTGTATTTATTTTATGGTTCTATTGACACGTTAATGTTTTAAAATACTTAAAGATGCATATCATATTTATGTGGAGTCTTTAATGTGCTATGTTCTTTGGAAAGATATTTTTTAATTACTAAGAGTTACAAGTTTATAAAATTGTTAGCCTTTGATATTACTGAAGCATCCACAAACTCAGCCACACATCGAAAGTTGAAGTTCATGTAGAATGCAAATATTTTCCATAGCTCAAACAACTCTCTCTAGTATTAAAAGTTATAAAATAATGAGTAAGTCTTGGATAGATTATTTATTTATTCTAATATTAAGGTAATATTTTCATTTAGACTATAGATAATTATGTGATTTTATCTTCCATTTTTTTTTACTAAATTAAATTCTTTTATTTGCGAATTTGTGACTCTATATTATTAAATTATGTTTTATTTCATATTATTCAATTTATTTTCAGCATAAATAATTTAAATTTATAACAAAGTTATACAATTTAACATGTCATTTGACTAATCTTTCTTAATTATTGTTTATAGGCTAAAAATCGTGGAGTGGGATCAACAACAAACTAAACATCTTTGGCATGTTGGTGTTGATTTAAACTTAAATTAAACTATTTACTAGTCTATTATACAAAGAAATGACTAACAATTTTTTAACTTTATTTTTTAAATCTATTGAAATCATTAATGAAACATTAGTGTAAATATAAAAGACATTAATTAACTACCTAAAAGTTTCATTTGTGTAAAATACTATCGTACAATTAAGGTTATTATTATGTGAACAATATTGAAGAATGATAAATTAATTTCTTTTAGGATTTTGGCCTTGATATTTCATATCTTTGATATTTTAAATTTTAGCTTGATCATATATGATCAAAAATATTTCCATGGTGATGTATTTATATACTAATATGTGTTTAGAAATAATTTTGTAAAAAATATTAATTATTCATTTATTTGTTTTTTTTTGTTATCATAAGTTGCAACCATGGGGTTTGCTCCCTTTATATTAACCAAATATGATATTTTTTTACAATATCAAAAATTGATTTTGTAGGTCATAAAATTAGGGGAGGAAACTAAATCCTTGTTAAATTGTAACTAGAAAAACTAAAAAAAATCTAAGTTGTAATAAAAAATTCCTATATTAGCCGTATTTCTAAATGTCCAAACATTGTGAACAATATTTGGTCTACCTCATCCTCCAACCTTTCCAAAATCAATGAGTTGAGCCAAGAGACACCCTTTGTTGCAACAATCTCCATGGCTTGCTTTAGAAACTCCACAGCTTTGGTTGCCTTCTTCCTTGCCCTTGCCTCATTTTGGAGTTTGTTAGAGCAAAATGAATAGATACCACTTCACACTGGAATTCCCCTCCATCACCTTTTGTAAGTCTTCTAGCAACGACACACCAACCCCATAATGAGCCACCACCATTAAATATCCATATTTGCATTTAATAGTTCTTATAAAAGATATTTAAATAAGATGTGTTTGATTACAAAAATATTTAGCTAATGACATCATTTTATAATGCATATGCAAATTGCAAATGCAAAAGTAAAACAATTTCTTTGGTCCATTGAGTAGATCACAAGGTCTTTATGTTTAGTAATTATCAAATTCGTATTGTTGTTTTAATAATATTCTTAGAACTAAAATTTTCTATTTCCATGATATTATTTTTTATCCACATAAATCCACCCCAAGAGGATCACAAAACTATATATTAGTCTTTTAAAGATTTTGGATTAAAACTAATAAAATTCTCAATGTCACTAAAATACTTCTCAACTATTTTCTTGAGTTGTATATTTTGGTGTTAAGAGTAAAATTATTAATTCCATTCTCTCTTTTATTTGCATATGTCAAATTTATTAGGGGACTCAAAATATTTTTCTTCTATACATAATTAGGTTCAGAAATATTGACTTTCGATATTTTTAATCAACCCATAGTAATTGATAGCTCATAACACTTATCAATACCACACAAATAGCACAAGCTATCATGCCATAAAACATGGGAACAAAGGTATCATCAATATTGGATAAGCTAAACCAAGAAACTATTAATATATATGCATGGTACTTATGAGGAATTTCCAACAATCAAACATGGTCATTAATATTTCAACATCAATATTATCATCGGTTACCCCTTCATTTAACTACAAATATACTTAATCTCTATTTTATTGAAACAAAGAAAAATTAGAACCCTAGGTCATAATGTGTAGAACCTAGGATTGGATTCTAGTTTTCTAATGTTTCATGTGATTATGTGTGCGTGTGATGAATGCAATGATGGATGAATGGGGGTTTGATGGATTTGACAAAGTATGTGATTAAATTATAGCCTAAAAGGTGAGTCAACCAACCCTTGACCAAATCTAGAATGGATTTAGAAATGAAATACAATGCTCTAACTAGACTAATAGTGCAAATTATTGTTCTAATGCAAATACAAAAGCTACAGAAAGTCACAGTCAAATTTCGACAATAGAAATGAGTAGAGCAGGACACTGTGCACCTGCTATTCAAATTTGAGGTTGAAAATGGAGGGCATAGATGCCTTGGGTGGGAGTGTCCTTATATAGCTTTTTTAGATCTGTCTTCGCAATCCTTTGATGTCGAATTAGGGCTTCCTATTTCCACTTGCATATATCTCATATTTCTGTCAGAAAATGTTGTAGGTGTTTTCATGGCTTTGACAAGATGTATGACAACAATGGAAACAATGCAAAATAGATCTTCAAGCTTCTTTGAATCCTCTTTAAACTAAAAAACCTACACATTCAAAGAGGGAAAATGTTGGGCCATATAGGGGTGTTTCAATCAAACATCGTGTAAGTGTTACCACTTCCACAATGGAAATGCCAAAGATATGATGATAATGAAAGGAAGGAACGATGAAATCACAAAGTGTTGCAACTCACCACCCTTCAATGGCTTCCTTGAAGGAGTGAAGTCATACACATCACTTCAAGGTCTTGGATCTTGCTTGATAGATTTTCTTGAATGCTTGAATTGCTTGGAGACCTACAAAGGGTTAGCCTTCACAAACAATATGACAACATAACATGAACAAACTTGCATAATATCATCATGAATGCTTGGATCTTGAATTACTATCATGAATCATCGAAAATGTTTGTCTTGAATGCTCTTGACAATAATTTTTCCTCATGAATTTCTCTTTGGTTTGAAAATGATGCAATAACTAGGTATGTGTATGCAATTATTCAATTTCTTGACAATTACATCCTGAAAGTTGACTTCAGATAATTGAATTGCAAATATTAAATTGTCAATACTGACATATTTTAATTTGGGGCCAAAATAGCTCACGCTTAGGGCGTGAGTGTCTCATTCCTATTTTTTGGGACTTTTGGGGTTGAGGGCAAGGTCTTAGATGAGTGCATTTGATTCTCGTTTGTAATTCATCGAAAATTGTCAAAAATAGGCCATAGAATGCATAATTTAGGAAATTAAATACTCAATTAGGTTGAATAAATTAAGGGGGGCCTAAACAAATTGTGAAATTGTTAAGGGTTACAATTTACGACACTACATTTAACTCACTTTAGTGAGAGTATGACTTTACACTTAGACTCACACTAAAGTAGAAAAATAGGTCAAGAGGGGTTCGATTGTCCAAATGCTGAAAAGATCAGATGACAAAGGAATAAGGGGGTGATCAAGCCCCTAGGATCTAAGAGTCCATGGCACACCAACATAAGCACAAAGGAGCAATTATGAAGTGCAACAATACAACACACACAAGTATACACAATGTCAAAATACAAAGAGGCTATGGATAATCACGGGCTAGCAAGCTATGTTATGCTAGGATCCACACCAAAGGTGTTCATGACTCACACCATAGCAAAGCTTAGTGAACCACAAACAAGAAGGCACCATGGGCTAGTGAGGACCACTTTTCACTAGGTGAGCCCCTAAGACAAGGTAAAATGAGAAACACACTAGGTCGAGTGAAGTTCGTTATTCACTAGGTATGCACCCATTAACAAGGTGGAAAAGAATAAGAAACTAGGTGTGTACCCATAACAACCATACCAAAATTTATACTCCTTGATAACTCCGATAAGGTGCCACAAAATGGCCAAGATGGTATGCCAACACTACACTAGGTTCAACGCTCATGAACAAAGTGAAGAAAAAATGCCAATGTTAATGCACCACTAAGTCCAATGCTCGTGAACAAAGTGAAGAAAAAAAAATCAATGTATGCCCCCACTTTAGAGAGAGAGAGAGAGAGCTCAGGTGGGGAGATTGAGAAAGAGGGAGAGAGAGGGAGGGAGAGGTAGAGATGGAGAGAGGGAGATAGAGAGAAGTATATATAGGGAAGGAATGAGGGAGAGGTAGAGATGGAGAGAGAGAGATATATATAGAGAAGTATATAGGGAAGGAGAGATAAAGAGGGGGGAGGAGAGAGAGAGAGAATGGTGAGATAGAGAGTAGAGACAAAAGGACAAAGAGAAAGATGGAGAGAGAGAGAGAGAGGAGGAAGGTTGGGAGATTAAGAGAGAGGGAGAGAGGGGGAGGGAGGGAGGGAGAGGTAGAGATTGAGAGAAAGAGATAAAGAGAAGTATATAGGGAAGGAAAGATAGAGAGGGGGGAGGAGGGAGGGAGAAGTAGAGAGATAGAAAGAGAGGGAGAGGTAGGGAGGGAGAGAGAGGTGATATAGAGAGACAGGAGGGAGGGAAGTGAGATAGAGAGAATGAGAGAGGGAGATAGGGGGAAGGAGGAAGATGGAGAGATAGAGAGGAGGGAGGGGGAGAGAGAGGCAGAGAGGGATAGGTTAGATAGAGAGAAGTAGAGAGAGAGGGGGAAGGAGGGAGATAGAGGAGGAAGGTGGGGAGATTAAGAGTGGGAAGGAGGGAGGGAGAGGGAGAGGGAGAGAGATGATACAACAAGTGTTGATTACTAAAATTTGACATGCTAATTACTGAAATTTTGGTTGTTTGAAAAATTATAAGATCTTCCAAAAACTCTAATTTGAATTAGAACTCCTAGAGAACTAAAACCACTCAAACATCCCAAAACTATATACATGAAATATAAATTAAAGTATACGAAAGTAAATATCCATGTGTAAATTTCAACTTATACTTAAATGTTTATTTCATTATATATTTTCATTGAAAGATAAGAAGAAAGAGAAAAAAGAGAACTTTTTTAATGCAGATCAAAACGTGAGCGCGCTATAACATGCTTGTGTTTTGGCAATACATTCAAACAATGGGCATTTTTTGAAATTCAAACCATAATGCTTGAGCACGTTATAGCACACTCACATTTTGGCTTATTAATGACTGAGCCTAGGCTCGGTCACTACCAACCCATAATGTGAACACGCTTTATTATAATGTACTCGTATTTTCACCATTTTAGGACCAAAAAGTGGAGTGGACACTTTTTGGCCCCCCATATTTGTGCACCTACCTAATTATTCTGTCATTTCTTTATATTTAATCTATTTTTCTTCATTTTTTAATTTTTTGATCCTTATTTTTCATCCTCTACCAATTTTCACCTCCATTTCCTCATTGTTAGAGCTCTATTAAATACCTTTTTTCAATCAACCTCTCAAGGAGCATCATCCCATTATCTGTTCTCCATCATTATTTCAATTGATTTGAGCATATTTTTGTTCTTCTTTGATATAATGTAACTTCTAGTTGTGGTGCCATATCAGAGAGGAGAAAAATGTACACACCCAATATTCACCATCGCCTCCCAACTCATCATTTTCTCATTCATTAAATAAACAAATAAATATTTATTAATTATTCTCGTAATCCACTACTATCCTATATTCCTACAATTAATAAAATAATTTATTATTTAATGAATTACCATTCCCATAATTAATTTGTATTTCTTCCCTAGGGTTAATTGATTAAATCAATCTAATAAAATAACCTTAGTCCCTAATTCCTCTAACTTAATTAATTAATTAAAACTAATCAACCCCACTAACCTTTCATGTATTTTAATTCTTTAATCCATAAAATTTTAATCTTGACCATTAATTTAGCCCATAAGGATTAAAATCTAAGCATTTCATCATTTGACATCTATTTTTATCCTCCTCATTCTTCCACATGTGTGAACATGATTACCCTATTTCTTGCTCACACATGTTTGAGAATACAAGCTTGTAAGCTTAAAAATTTCTCAAGTCTTCACCTCAACTTTGTCTTATTGACCTAGGCCCACTATCTTTTTCACACATGTATAGTCACCATATCTCTTACATGTGCCACATTTCTCACATGTGTGAGCATGGATTCCCTTCCTCCTCATGGAAACTTATCTTCTTTCCTCTTCCCCTTGTGATTGTTGGCACAAGGGTAAGCCTTCAATCCATGTCTCCACTAACCTCAAATCCTAGCCCTCCATTAACTTTACATCTTGGCCCTTGATTTTCCTCATGGAAGATACATAAATTGGAATCCTTCCTCATTTATATCAATCAACCACATTCACGATAAAACTATGTTGTTATTCTCACTATCAATCCTTGAGTTATTATCATGTTTTAATGTGTTGAGAACAATTCACATCTAAACAACTACACCCATTACAAATTTGAGCATATCAAGTGGAGCTTAAGGGTACACTCACTTCAATTCATTTGGACAAGAAAGGTAAATGAGGTATAAAGGTCAAATTTCTATTGAATCTTTATGTATTTCATGCTTGTTCATTTTTGTTGTCTTTAGTTAGGACTTTGCCTTCTGAATTGGCTGAATCTACTACCTCTAATCCCATTGCTTAGTAGGTGGGCTATGGCAGGAATCCTTCTCTTTCTTTGTTTGCAAATTATGTGTAGCATATGACATCTTTGGATATACATTCTTATTGTGCAAGATGGGGTTGGTTAATGAGATAGTTGATGACTCCCTCCTCTCCCTAGATTAGAGTTAGATAATGATGTGTCTTAGACAATTGTTTAGAAAGGAACATAGGTCTTCTAAAATCTATTTTAGAATCTCATCCTTGGATTATGGGTATGTAAATTGTAAGGAAGTGGTTAGGCATAGTTTAAGTTGTGTTGGGTGTTTCCTATTGGCATCTTGGTTGCAACTCTATTGTTGAATGACTTTTATGGTAGCCACTACATTGCCCTTATTTATGGTTCTAGGCCATGTTTAATTTTATTTTTTTGTTTTCTATTTGGTTTCTTTCTTGGCTATTTTTTTACTAATATTTTGCTATAGATAGGTTTTAGGAGCCCAAAAAAGTCTATTTACCCTTTTTTAAAATATATCAATTTGTGAATATAAATATAATTTATAATTTATAATTGAAAATCAATAAGATACACATTTAAAATAGACAAACTAAAATAAAAGAGAAAATATAAATAAAGATATGTCATGACAATAATTCCATTGATGTTAAATAGTCTACATATATATTGATAGATCAACAACAAAATATTTTATAAATTCAGATTTAATCATTTTCTTATCATCATCATACAACTATTTTAGTCATCACCACGATCAATTTTCCATGATGAATTTCCGACAAATTATATACAAAATAAAATTATATATCAAACTTCTTGTTAGAAAAAATTAATTAAAATGTATAAACCTTTTACTACACTAGTCATGATGAAAATAAATTTATAGGAGGTCTAAGTGTAAAAATGTCTCTTCATGAATTGAAATGAAAACCATTCTAAATAAAACTATATATTTTTGCATATATTTAATAATATTTCCAACAAAAATAAAATTGATGGTATAAGGATTTCAACATATTAAAGTCTCACTTTTTAGTTTTTGGGGCCACTAAAATTGTGATTTTTCAAAATTCATCAAATTAATTTAAAATTTTGATAAATTAATTGTAAAATTTTCTTCCTAGATTCTCTTTTTTTTTAACATTAAATAATTTCTATCATATTTAATTATTTTTTGAGAGTTTTTATTATAATTTTATTATTTTTTATTAAATGACATTTTTTTGTGACATATTAACTTGAAATAAAAAATATATATTTTTATTCTTTCTCAGACATAGATCCTTGACACTAATATTTAAGACTTAAATATTATTATTATTAAAAGACCTCCTACAAGTTTCAGAAAACTCCATTCTAATTGCGCTTTAAGAAGTAATCCTAATGCAGCTGTAGTTTAAGGGGGTCGTGCTACCCGATTCCTGCAGTCTAATAAATAAAAAGAAAGAAGGAAAGAAATAAAGAAGTAATCCTGATGCAACTGGATCTAGCTACATTGGCACTAATTCTAGCTACATGATCTAAGATGAATTGGAAAGGATAACGAGTGAAGCCTATTTTTAATTCAAATGAGTAATGACAATGTAGAATGAGAAGCAGTGGTAGAAGGCCTAAAACTAAATCTCTCAAATGCCAGAAATTGATTATGGAAGGGGATTCTATGTTGGCAATCTTTAAGTTGGAGGAAATTTTCTTCTCATTGCTTTTGAGAAAGCCAACAAAGTGGCTAAATTTCTTGCTAATCAAACTGGCATGCTTCTGCCCTTCTCAGCAGAGATAAGTGATTGGGGGGATGCTCGGAATGGAATAAGGAGATATTGGCTTCACATATCTCGGCCCTTAGGCTGGAGGGCTAACCTTTGTACAATAACATTCTTTGATTTTACTTTTTGCAGGTTTGATGTCACACTAAAACAATCATTACCACCTTTATTACATCCTCTCACCTTGCACCATCGTGTATGTGTATTGAACTGGTTCTTGACTAGGTGTCATGCAACTGGATTCGTGCTGAATTTCTTCCTAACTCAAATATGGTGCTAAAAGTGGTGGTGGCCATAGCAGAGGATATGTTGTCTTCATGTCCCTATGTCTGCGACACCACGGGGCTTTTGGGGCTTCTAAAAGGGGAGATTGACATGTTTTCTGACCAGCTTTAAGGGAAGATAGGGGAAAGGGGCCTATTGTGGAGCACCCTAATTTCGTATTTCTCAAAATCCTATATGGAATTTCAAATCAGTCTCAATTTTGTACAGTAGTTTATTTGGCAACTTGCTTAAAAAAAGATCATTTTAGGGTCACATCATCAAATATGATACCACATCAACATGCTTTTTGTTAAGGTATTAAAAAAGGCTGAAAAAAAAGTGAGACCGATAGTGGTGCACTAAGTCATGTTTTATTGGTTAACTGATGTGGCATCACATGATTTGTCAGTTTGTGTACTTTATGGTTAAAAAGTGTTTTACAATTGACTATTAAGATGCTCCACTATGAGACCCACTAAGGACTACTTCTATTCCCACTATTAGAGGCCGCTCCACTATGGACCCCTCTCCCCTATAGTACGAGTGGTGCAATAACTACAGATTGTTCACAAAGATGGAATTGTGGCACTTGCATCAAGCTTCACCTTCCCTTGATGGGTAATGGAATCCTATATCATTTGGCTTCCAACAATGACTCTTTCCCTTTAGTTCTTTTCTCTCACCAATCTTTAGCTCCTAGCTCTGATCTTTGTCATCATCAAGGTGGTGGAGATGAAGTTGAGTTAGATTGCAGGAGTTTTTCTTCTGATGAATATAGGAAGACTGGTGGTGATTCGGCAAAGGGCCGATGGGCCACAATTTGTGCTTTATCTTCTCATCATGTGGGGCTAAACCTGGTCTGGTCTTTATCTTCTGGCCACAAGCTTTTTTAAGCCCTCAGACTCTAGATTTTTAACCCTCTCTTCTTTGCTTCTGTATCACTTTCATTGTTTTTAATGTTATATAGTTTTTTTAATGGATGAGGGTTGTTGGAAATACCAAGTTTGGGTCAAATAAACAAATTTCTTATGTGTCCTTCATTCCTGCCCAAGATTTCTTAGATTTGGAGACATCACATCTTGTAACATCCACCATACTTTATTTATTTTTGGAGGCTTAGTTTCTGCCATCTAAATTTGAGCCAGTTTTTGAATAGTAAGAATTATGGGGGGATTTAGTATTGGCAGGAGGATTCCGAATAGGAAAAAACAAACAAAAAGAAGAATAGAGAAGATGTTGGAGGAAAACAGATTTAGAGTGGAAAATTCAACTGCAGTAGCTCCAGAAAATATATACAAAACAATAGTGACAGCTCTAGGAAGGTGAATTCATCCAATAGTTTGAGAGGGAGCTACATAGTGGAAGCCTCAAAAAAGAGAGTTTGCACAACAACAAGAAAAAACTATATGTTGACATTTTGTATTATGTTTGTAAATATTTGATACAAGTTATCTTTAATATAAATAAATAAATCTATTTTTTTGAATTTAAGAGTTATATCTTTGTATAGTCTGCATAGCCTTAAATTAATATTATTTTTTAGAATATGGTATAAAAATAGTAGTCTTTGTAGTTATTCTTTTTTAACAAGTGGTATCATAGAAGTAGTCTTTGTAGTTATTTTTTCAAACAAGTGGTTTCAAATCCAAGGTTCTAGATCGTATTGGGTATTAGAGCTCTAAAAATTAGAGTTTTGTTTTGAATTCCTGGCATGGCTAGACGTTAAAAGTTGGCAACTACCACCCATGTTTGGTGGGAGAAACTATGATGTCTCCTCAAATAAAATGAAAACTATTTTAGTGGCCAATGATTTAAGGGAACTAGTTGTGATTGGATTCATAGATGTAGTAGACCTGATAGCATATGTAGGCCTCACATATACCCAAAGGAACCAATTGAAGAAAATCAAGAAGAAGGATGCAAAATCTTTGAGTATTATTGACGAAACAATGGAAAAAATATTCTCCCCGCAATAACAACTAATTACTTAGAGGAGGCAGGTGATCCCACAATACTGGTTTACAATTTTTGGCCAAACTAGACACTGAAATTCACTTTCAGGCACCTATAGCAGCTAAACCGTGAGGAATTTGAAGATGATGCAAACTAGTGATTTGTGACATTTTGTCTGTAGATTCTAAATATATTTTTTTCAATTTTTTTGGAATCATATTGCACTTCTCTTTCCATCTCCTTCAAAAACTAGTTTTTTTTCAAAAAACGTCATTTTTAAGTAGTGACGCTCACTATATAACACAACTTTTTTTTTTATGAAGGATAAAATTCTAATTCTTTCGAATTTAGAATTGTAACTTCGATATTTAGTGCTTCCAATTGGTTAGATAGTTTTTTATTGATTTTTTTTTTTTAATCAAGTTTTGAAGTCAAAACCAATTATAATTCAGACATAGGTGGACCGTATAACGCGTAAATTTTATTTTGATAATCTACTATTTTTCCACATGTTCAGAACAAAGAGCTTGATTTTTTGGTGAAAAACTTATGTTTAATAAAACTAAAAACAAATACATAATAAAACCAAAACATATTAAAATTATAGTCGTTGGATAGCTCGTTGAAGACTACGATTCAGTTGGGTTTGTGAAGTCTCCTCCATTTTCATCCTCAACCTGAGCTTCAAAGGGAAAAAATTATGATTTTTTTGGTACCAGAGAGTAAAAAGGTGAGAAAAGGGGGGTTTGCTTGAACCAGAGGGCTTCGAGCAAACCCTCAGGGGTTTGAGTGAACCAGGGTTCATTTGAACCCCCTTTCAAAAAGGGGATTTCATTGTGTTTTTTGGCTGGATGGTGGGAACTTGCATTGAATGGGTTAGCTCAAACCTAGGTTCTAACGAACTCTCTTTTGGTTCATTCGAACCTATTAGTTCACTTGAACCCCCAAAACAAATTTTTTTGGCATGGGGTCATTTTTTTCAACTTTTCCTTCCTCACTCCAATTGTAAACCACTTTTGTGGGTTCACCCAGGGATGGGAGATTCTTCAAAATTCCTACAAAGGGGCTAACAAAGTAAGGTTATTCAAACTACAAGTTGTTTAGGAGAGAGTTATAAACTCTTCAAGTGAAGGATGCTAAGTTCATCTCAAAATTCAAATGAAGATGTTAAATTTTTATCATGTTTGACAATAGATGAGTTGATCAATTCAATTCAAACCCATGAGTAGCACTTAAACAAGTCTATTCCTTATTCTCTAGAGCAAGTGTTCAAATATCAAGCTAATATAAGGTAAGGGAAGAGGAAGAACCAACTCTAGAAGAAACTCCAAAGGTGGAGGAAGAAGTAACTCTAGAATATGCATCACTAAAAGAACTAAACAATCAAGAGGGAGCAAGTATCTCACATGCAAACTCTTGAATCAACAAAATTTGTAGTAACTCAAATAAAATATATGATCAAAGTAATGTTCAATATTATTATTGTCACTAGTATGATCATTTTGTAAGTGGGTGTAGAAAAAGGAAACATGAAAAGTCAAAACAAAGTACAAATGTGGCTAATGAGGAGGTTGAACCTAGATAGTCAAAAGTGTTTATCATGTTAAACATTATTGAGTAGAGTAGTGGTAAATTTTAGTACCTAGACAATATATGCAACAACCATATCAGTGGAAATTACAACATTTTTCCTTCATTGATAAGATTATTGAATGTAAGATCAAAATGGGAAATAATGGAATAGTTCCATTAGTTGGTAGAGGGATTCTATGATTTGCACAACTATGGTGAAAAATATAAATAGAGAATATCTTTTATGCCCCAAGAATAAAACACAATCTCTTGATGTTAGATAATTGGTCCAAAAAGGTGAAAAAATGTTGATATAAAATGTAAAGTGTACCATCTTTGACAAAAATGTGAGTAAAACATGATTCTAGTAGTCCAAATGATAATGAAGATGCTTCTTGTACATATACAAATAGATTTCTCAACACCATTTTTAGTTCCTTGTCCAAAGAATATGAAGATTATATTAGCACCATGGTAGGTATCCTTCAAGATGATCATCAAAGACCCCTCAAAGCTCTAGAACTTAGTACGCACATTTAAGTTATTCCAGACTTAACCTTTTGTCCAAGAAGAATATGGTTAAATGGTTACTAACCATAGTAGAGCCTAATAGAAAATGTGAAGTTTATATTTAAAAAAAAAACATAAGCATCATTTTCAATCAAGGAAATATAGGACAACAAAACAAGCATTAGAGTTGGTGGATTTATACTAATGTGGGCCCATGAAAACTTTCAACCTAGGCATAAATAAAAACTTTATGACCTTCATTGATGACTATAACAAAAACACAAATATGAAGCCTTTGAGAAGTTCAAAGAGTCTAACACCCTAGCTAATAAATAATGTGGATTCTTTATCAAGGTCCTCAGATCAGATAGAGGAGAGTAAATGTCTCTACAACATTTTTTGTAGGAATGAAGGCATTAAGAGAGTTTACAACTAGCTATACTCCACAAAAAATGGAGTTTCAAAGAGAAAGAATAGGACCATAATGGAGATGGAAAGAAGCATGTTGAATTCCAAGGGGCTTCCAAATGAATATTGGGTTGAGGTTGTTGCAATATGTAAGAGAGGGAGACAACCGCGTGCAAGACCCCAGGTCACAGAGGGTCAAGATGCGAGAGGCTACCCTAACTTACCTCAACTAAGTGCAATGTTTAGGGTATGTAAGGCAAGGGTAGCAAAGACCGTAGGGCCTCTCAGCTACTCAACAGGCCTGAAATGTAGAAAGAGGCTAGGCAAGTTGGTTTCTAGGCTTGACACTTTGTCTCAAAATGGTCCTTGTCCGAGGACAAAAGCGCAGACTTTGGACAATAGCGTGGCGCATTGCCATCTCGAAAGCACGTTGTATTCCATACAACCAGACAACGACAAAGATAAGGTCAAGCCACTAAAAACTAGCTAATGGCTCAGCAAGCTAACTAAAGGGCCAAAATGATAGAACTAAGCAAATTAAATAATCTCTAATATTGTAAAGTAAATAAGCAAGAATGACAAAGATAAGGTGAAGAAAGGAAATCCTTATGATTGTGCAAGTGATGAAGCTTACAACTCGTGAGTGTCTTCAATACCTGCACACAAGAGGGAGAGAAATTGTTGGGTGGCTATATAGGGGCCTACCTCAATTAGACCTCGTTTTGGTGTTCCCACCTCCATGAACAACCAGATAGATAGAGAAGTAGAGATGAATTAAAGAGCACTAAAGCACTACAAAATAGTGTTGTGCTACTCAACCAAGTAATAGAGGAGAGGAGTGAAAGCTTACCACCTCCACCAAGAGCACCCAAGGCTGCATGGGGGAGAAAATGAGAGGAACTCAAGCCTCTACTGCAATGGTGTTTTGTTCCACACTTGCCCTACTGAAGTGGTGGAGTGTTGATGTTGTTGTTGTGAAGTGTAAAGTGTTTGGATACAATGATTAGAGCTGTCAAGAGTGATCTCAATGCTTGGAAGAGGATTGTGAAGCTTGTGAATGAGGTCTAGAAGTGGTGAAGAGATGTGTAGAAGATGGAAGAAAATTTGAAGAAGGTCAAATGCTTGTTCAAGGAGTGAATATGAAGAAAAGATGAAGAGAAATGGCCATATTCGAGTCGGTTGGCCAAGGAGGGTGTTACAAATCGACCCCTAATGGGAAGTGTAATGCCTCTATAAGCTCTAAACACGAGAATCTATCAAGGACGTTAGTGCACTGAGCAGGAGGTTCTGACAGAAATGCCTCCACCAATGCTCAAAACAAGCACCAAGTATGATGCAAGTAGCGGGCTTAGGTGGAATTAAGCCTCCAAACTTGGTTTTCTAAAGTGGATAAAGGAAAAAAGGGGATTTGCACATGGAGTGGAAATTTTCTCTTATACATTTTTCCCCCACTTTTGCAAGCACTAACACTAATGAGTGCTTGGTAAAGTAGATCAAAAAATATTAAGGAACTTAGAAATGTATACTTGAACTGTCAAGGAAGTAGATAATACATTAGACAACAAGAACTTGCAACAGATGGCAATGTTAGAGCATAAAAAGCTAAAGGATTCGAGTCAACAAAGTAAAATGACCTTGATGTAGAAGGTTATCTCAATACTATGCATTGTCCCCAAATAATGACACAAAGAAGGATTTTAAGATGAAGAGAGGAAGAGCATATACTCAGGATGAAGCAGATGCAGATCTTTGATCTGGTATATACAAGAGAGAGATAGAAATGAACAAAGCATGTGGTGAAAGCAAAACTTACTCAGGAGTAGAACCCGCACCACAAAGGAGCTGATAAAAGCAAAACCTCACACAAGGAGGAAACTCGTATCACCGAAAAGTGTGTGGTGAAAGCAAAACCCGATTTGGAGTAGAAACCCCTTCAAGAGGAGAGGGGTCCACTCAAGGGATGTGTTGTTTGAGAAGTAAGGTCTAGTCAGGCTACCCCCAAGCTAGACCTAAAAGGATTTGTTTGAAATAAAAGTTTTAAAAGAGGTCTCTTGGGAACCCTTCAAAAGAGAAAAGGGGTCCACTCAAGGGATGCTTCAGTTGAAAAGATGTAATGAAGAGAGGGGCCCTTAAGAAGGACACACACCTCTGAAATGAGTTATCACTGCCCCCAACATATAGGGGAGGAGAACCATGCAAGATACTTAGAACATGCAGGATAGAGGTAAACCTTGATATCACTTGTCAAGCAAAGTAAAGGCAAGTGCATCAATCAAATGGGAGTTTGATTGCACCTAAATCATGAAGTTGTTGAATTTTGTCCTTCAAGGCTTCACATTCACTTGTGGAATGGCCAAGCACTTGATGGTATGCGTAGAAAGAATGTTTTCCTTTATCATGTTTATGAAGTTTCTTATGTGTAGGAGAAAGAAGAGTGATTAAGTGGGCTTTTAGAAGCCGCAACAAAATACGCTCTCACTTAGATAAAGGATGAGAGCAAGAAGCAACCCTTTCTCTTGTGGAGGAAGGTTTGAATTCTCACAAGAAGAAGATACAAAGGTAGAAGAAGAAAAATGAGGATCTCCACAGAGAGTGTTATTCCAACAAGGGGGATCACACTCTTCTATGGGATCACCATCATCCTTCTTGACAAGACTACCAACATTAACCTCCTTGATATAAGTGTGATCATCTTCCTCAGAAGGAGGATCAACACCAAGAACATTACAATTTACATTTAGCTTACCCCATGATATAGAAGAGTAACCATCTTCGATAGCAGGGTTGGATGATGTTGTCGGAAGGTCTAAGTACATGGGTCAGGTCAACTTTATATTCCTAAATGAAGGAATATGTAAAGTCTAAGGGGCCCCAATCATCACCAAGGCATGCATTCCTTTTAGAAGAGGTAGAAAGAGCACACTTAGGACTCCTTGCTTCAGAAGGATCTACTTTAGGGATATTTATCTCAAGAGTATTCTTCATAGTAGGTACTGCTGTAGTAAACATCGACACACTAGAAGACACTAAAGGAATAAGAGTAGGAACAACTGAGGCTTGACCAATAGCTACCATCTCATATAAGTGCATAGCATCAGGGTCATCCTTGACTGTGACTACTTTATTGTTAGTGATGAACTTGATTTATGCCAGGTAGATGGGACTGTACCCATAACATGAATCCACGATCTACCAAGAAGAAGGTTATAAGGTAGCTTCTTTGACATAACATACATAAGGGTAGGTATGGTAACGGGTCCAAGCTGCAAAGGTAATACTATTGTACCTAGAGCTTTTCAACCAAAATTATCAAACCCACGAATGACAACAGAAGAAGCATTAAGAGAAGATGAGTCAACATTAATCTTAGGCAATAGATCAATGCTACATACATTCAGTGTTGAACCAACATCAATGAGAGTACGTCTAATGAAAATTTTCATTAACTATAATCATTAGAGGGTCCTCTTGCTTCTATACTTCTGGAGGTAGGAGTTCTTGCAGATAGAACGTGATATTCAGAGAATCTGCACGAATATACGCCATCAACGCATCAACATCCGTCAGCCTAGTGGAAGAAGGCAAGAGGATCTTTTGCAAGGCTTCCTGAAGCATACCTTGATAAACCAGAGCAAGCTAAAGCAAGTCCCACAGTGGGATCTTAGCTGGAGTAACTTGAGGTTGCTCGATAAGATCATTATCACTGGGTGCTTTAGTCGTAGGTTTAGGCTCTAAAGGAGGACTTGGTTGTTTATTTATTATATTCTCATAAGTATGGGCTATCACTCTATAAGAGAGAGCCTTAGAAATATCAGAAGAGTTACTATCAAATGGAACACCATTAATAGAACAAACCCTTTTAGAAGAAGGACCAGTTGGAGTCACATAAATGATTGGTCTCTTAGGCCTTTGAGGGGAAGTGGAGACATAGATCAAATTTACTGAATCATCACAGCTAGTAGAACAATTACTTGAATACATATTCTCAACATTAATCCAAATAGGATCAAATTTGGAATAGTTATTTGAAGGAACATTCACAACATTGATCCATGGAGAATCAGATGTGGAAGGAGATTCATCATTCACTAATGCATCATCTCTATGGGAGGGTGTCTTGGAATGAATAGAAGGTAGGGTATCATGAAGAAAGGTATCAATGATTTTATATTCTTGCGACAAAATATCCTTTGAAGAAAGAGGAACTTTGTGAGAAGGATCAAGGATATCAAGTAACATAGGCAAGGCCAAGTCACTGTCACATGTATCAAATGGAATGCCATTAATTTTTTGGATAATATTAGAGGCAAAACTAATAAAAGAAGATAACAAATCTATTACAATTCTTTTGAAGAACAATGTTCTTCATGTCAAGTTCACCAAAATGTGATATAAGGGGATTCGCTACTCACAAGTTCTCTTCATTCAGAGAGCCTCATGGGGTGAACTTCCCTATATCACCTCAATGGAACAATAGCTAGAGTTTCAGAATCCGAAAGAGCAGGTCGGAGATATTTTTTGGACAAACTGACAAGCTCTTGACCAAAGGATGTCAGCACAGAAAGTGGATGACAGTGTGGCACATTGGCATCCTTGGCATCTCGTAGGAACCAGAGAGTGATTTTATCACAAAAAATGCTTAAATAACCACTTCTACTCTGAATGCTAAAAACCATAGAATATTGTAAAATAACATAAAGTGATAGAATTGTAATGAAGAAGTAGAAATAGAAAAGATAAGGAGAAGAAAGGAAATACTTACGACTGTGCAAGTGATGAAGCTTCCAGCTCGTGAGTGTCTTCAATACTTGCACACAAGAGGGAGAGAAATTTTTGGGTGGCTATATAGGGGTTTTCCTCAGTCATACCCCATTTTGGTGTTTCCACCTCCATGAACAACCAGATAGAGAGTCAAACCCCGTTTTGGTGTTCCCACCTCCACGAACAACCAGATAGATAGAGAAGTAGAGATGAAGTAAAGAGAACTAAAGCACTACAAAATAGTGTTATGCTACTCAACCAAGTAATAGAGAGGAGTGAAATCCTACCACCTCCACCAAGAGCACTCAAGGTTGCATGGGGGAGAAAATGAGAGGAACACAAGCATCTGCTACAATGGTGTTTTGTTCCACACTTGCTCTACTAAAGTGGTGGAGTGTTGATGTTGTTGCTGTGAAGTGTAAAGAGTTTGGATACAATGCTTAAAGCTATTAAGAGTGAGCTCAATGATTGGAAGAGGATTGTGAAGCTTTTGAATGAGGTCCAGAAGTAGTGAAGAGATGTGTAGAAGATGGAAAAAAATTTGAAGAAGCTCAAATGCTTGTTCAAGGAGTGAATATGAAGAAAAGATGAAGAGAAAAGGCCATATTTGGGTCGATCAACCAAGGAGGTTGTTACAAATCAACCCCTAATGGGAAGTGTAATGCCTCTGTAGGCTTCAGGCGCACTACTTGAGTGAATATGAAGAAAAGATGAAGAGAAAAGGCCATATTTGGGTCGCTTGGCCAAGGAGGGTGTTACAAATCAACCCCCAATGGGAAGTGTAATGCCTCTTCAGGCTCCAGATGTGGGAATTTGTTGGGGAGGTAAGTGCATTGTGTGGACGTGTGTGTGTCGCGCAAGAGTCTCTAACAGAAACACCTCCACCGACGCTCAAAATAGGCACCAAGTGTGATGCAAGCAGCAGGCTTAGGTGGAATTAAGCCTCTAAACTTGGTTTTCTAAAGTGGATAAAGGCAAAAAGGGGATTTGCACATGGGGTGAAAATTTGTTCTTATACACAATAATAATATAGCTGCTAAATAGATATCCCACAAAATTTGCACATCACAAAATTTTTGCATGAAAAAATTTCACAAAGTGTGGTAATATAAATAGAGTGTAAAGAACCTCATTTTTATACAATTACCTTATTATTGTAGACTCCTTCCTTCAATTATCTTATTAAATGGTTTGGTGATTCACAATCATCCTCATATATGAGCACCTCCACATTTGCAGCTATCACATTCCTATTGTTTTGGAATTTCCCTTACATCTCTATCTGAAATCATTTGGCTACGAACTACGTTTCCTAGTGCTACAAGTTACACTTTCCTTACTCTAGCTTCTTGGCTACAAGGAGTTAATTCATCTAACACATGAACAATACTAATAACCATAAATTAAACATAGATCCATACTACATTCCATACACATTCACACATCTAATTATGCAATTACAATCATATTGTAATCATAATTCCATACATCAAAACTTGGTTTAAGTTGCATGAAAGACATAAAAAGATAGATAACTTTAGGAATGTATATGAAATGAGTATCTAGAAATTTCTTGAGCTAAAACAATAGAAAACTAGCTAATACTTGGTCTCATCATCCCCCCCCCCACAAACTAAGATATTGCTTGTCCTCAAGCAATCAGTTTAGGACCAGAGGTTGTATTGCAAGGTCATTTCCCTAAAATTTGTAACCACATCCACTCTTTTTCCCTATTTCAAGTAGTAGCCTCCACAAGTTGAAAGTCTTTCCCATTTGAAATGTTCTACCTCTTCCCATTTTGCATCCTATTCCCTTTTCCAATGTGGAAATGGGTACAAGAGCATTGATGGATGAAAGGTAAGAGGTACCCATTTGATTCCTCTTTCTCTAGCAATCACTATACACCTATGAGATCTCCCAAGTATGGATACAAAATTATATAAAGAGTGTGGTTCCTTTTTTTGTAATTTAGGAGTCAATTCTTCCCACCTTCCTTGCACAAACTTAAAAGCATGATGGATGACACCTATAGCTAGCTATTGCATCCTGACATAATCATACTCTCTAAAATTTATGATTCTTCTACCCACACCCTTATGCTTTAGGATATTTTTCCATTCCTATATGATTGTACTGGGTTCCTTTGACTCTTTCCCAATCTAGAGAGCAATAAATTTCTCTCTCTAAACATAGTCTTGCATTATATCACCCCTCTATTGCTTGATCGTGAAGTAAGAAGCTAGTGCTCTGACTTGCAAATCCACCATAAACATCAATGGGTTCCATTTTGTACCATCTAGTAGATTAAGATTATGCAAGTAAAATTCACACAATTGATATTGTACATTTGGTGTAAAATCAACAAAAATATTTAAAAACTCAATTTTTCTACTTAGGGAAATTGGTAAGTTACTAATTAGCTGGCTAAATTGAAAACACGAAAAATTTCTCTTTCAAAAATAAAGCATATACCCTAGCAGGTGGCCTACATTTGAGGATTTGTGCAGCCTTATCTATAATTTCTTCAACTCTGACTGTCAGCTTCTTCAATTCAGTTTCCTTCTACTTAAGAACCCTAGCATGGTTAGTTGTCATTTATGCTCTTTCCTTTTCCCATGATGCTAAGTGAATTCATCAATTATTTTCCACAGATCATACCCTAGGGACATAATAGTGGGGCCAGTTGGGGTTATAATTAAAGGAGGTCTACCTTTAGATAGAGGTTCTTTATTCCCTATTTCCATAAGAGCAAGCTATGCAAGAACATCCAGCTTGGACCCATGTTCAAATTTGTGTAATTTTTCCTCCAATTCTTTAATTTTCATGTCCCTCTCATTGTCCCTTGACTGATAACTTTTTAATAAATCCTCCAATTGCTTTATTATGTCAAGGGCCTCCTGCAATTCTTTCTTAACATTCCTTTCCTCTATTAACAAATCTTCCTTTTTTCTAAAAGTTGATTATCAACACTCATGGCACAGTTACAACCCTCACTATCATAACCTTGTGGGGCTTTCTTTCTTATTTTTTAGCAACAAAGGCGTCCTCTGAATCAGATTCAAAGGTGCTTATGAAATTTCACAAAGTGTGGTAATATAAATAGAGTGTAATGAAGATGCTTCTTGTACATATGCAAATAGTTTTCTCAACACCATCTTTAGTTCCTTGTCCCAAGAACATTAAGATTATATTAGCACCATGGTAGGTATCCTTCAAGATGATCATCAAAGACCCCTCAAAGCTCTAGAATTTAGTATGCACATTTAAGTTATTCCAAACTTAACCTTTTTTCCAAGAAGAATATGGTTAGATGGTTACTAACCATAGTAGAGCCTAATAGAAAATGTGAAGTTTATATTTAAAAAAAAACATAAGCATCATTTTCAATCAAGGAAATATAGGACAACAAAATGACCATTAGAGTTGGTGGATTTATACTAATGTGGGCCCATGCAAACTTTCAACCTAGGCATAAATAAATATTTTATGACCTTCATTGATAACTATATCAAAAACACAAATATGAAGCCTTTGAGAAGTTCAAAGAGTCTAATAGCCTAGCTAATAAATAATGTGAGGATGCTTTATCAAGGTCCTCAAATCAGATAGAGGAGAGTAAATGTCTCTACAACATTTTTTGTAGGAATGAAGGCATTAAGAGAGTTTACAACTAGCTATACTCCACAAAAAATGGAGTTTCAAAGAGAAAGAACAGGACCATAAGGATATGGAAAGAAGCATGTTGAATTCCAAGGGGCTTCCAAATGAATATTGGGTTGAGGTTGTTGCAATATGTAAGAGAGGAGGACAACCGCATGCAAGACCCCAGGTCATGGAGGGTCAAGATGCGAGAGGCTGCCCTAACTTACCTCAACTAAGTGCAATGTTTAGGGTATGTAAGGAAAGGTTAGTGAAGACCGTAGGGCCTCTCAGCTACTCAACAAGCCCGAAATGCAGAAAGAGGCTAGGCGAGTTGGTTTCTAGGCTTGACACTTTATCTCACAAAGCTCCCTATTTGAGGACAGAAGTGCAGACTTTGGATGACAGGGCGGTGCATTGCCATCTCGAAAGTGTGTTGTAGTTTGTATGACTAGACAGCGACAAAGATAAGGTCAAGCCACTAAAAACTAGCTAACGGCCTAGCAAGCTAACTAAACGGCCAAAATGACAAAACTAAGTAAATTAAGTAATCTCTAATATTGTAAAGTAAATAAGTAAGAATGACAAAGATAAGGAGAAGAAAGGAAATACTTATGATCATGCCAGTGATGAAGCTTCTAGCTCGTGAGTGTCTTCAATACTTGCACACAAGAGGGAGAGAAATTGTTGGGTGGCTATATAGGGGCCTACCTCAATCAGACCTCGTTTTGGTGTTTCCACCTCCATGAATAGCCAAATAGATAAAGAAGTAGAGATGAATTAAAGAGCACTAAATCACTACAAAATAGTGTTATGCTACTCAACCAAGTAATAGAGGAGAGGAGTGAAAGCTTACCACCTCCACCAAGAGCGCTCAAGGCTGCATGGGGGAGAGAATGAGAGGAACTCAAGCCTTTGCTACAATGGTGTTTTGTTCCACGCTTTCTCTACTGAAGTGGTGGAGTGTTGATGTTGTTGCTGTGAAGTGTAAAGTGTTTGGCTACAATGCTTAGAGTTTTCAAGAGTGATCTCAATGCTTGGAAGAGGATTGTGAAGCTTGTGAATGAGGTCTAGAAGTGGTGAAGAGATGTGTAGAAGATCTGAAGAAGCTCAAATGCTTGTTCAAGGAGTGAATATGAAGAAAAGATGAAGAGAAACAGCCATATTCGGGTCAGTCAGCCAAGGATGGTGTTACAAATCGACCCCTTTGTAACGCCTTTGTAGGCTCCAGACGTGGGAATCTATCAGGGATGTCAGTGCGTCACACAGACATCTGCGTGCTGTGTAGGATTCTCTGATAGAAATGCCTCCACTGACACTCAAAACAGGCACCAAGTGTGATGCAAGTAGCGAGTTTAGGAGGAATTAAGCCTCTGAACTTGGTTTTCTAAAGTGGATGAGGAGTTAAGGATGGGAATTGTAACGCCTTTGTAGGCTCCAGACGTGGGAATCTATCAGGGATGTCAGTGCGTCACACAGACATCTGCGTGCTGTGTAGGATTCTCTGATAGAAATGCCTCCACTGACACTCAAAACAGGCACCAAGTGTGATGCAAGTAGCGAGTTTAGGAGGAATTAAGCCTCTGAACTTGGTTTTCTAAAGTGGATGAAGGAAAAAAGGGGATTTATCACATGGGGTGCAAATTCGCTCTTATACATTTTTCCCCCACTTTAGCGAGCACTAACATTGATGAGTTCTCGATAAAGTAGATCAAGAAAGATTAAGGTTAGAAATGTATACCTGAACCATCGAGGAAGCAAATAATACATTAAACAACAAGAACTTGCAACAGATAGCAGTGTTACAGCATAAAAATATAAAAGATTTGAGTCAGCAAAGTAAAATGACCTCGATGTAGAAGGTTGTCTCAATACTATGCGTCGTCCCCAAACAATGACACATAGAAGAATTTTAAGATGAAGAGAGGAAGAGCATATACTCAAGATGAAGCAGATGTAGATATTTGATCCGGTATATACAAGAGAGAGATAGAAATGAACAAAGCACGTGGTGAAAGAAAAACCCACTCAGGAGTAGAATCCACACCACAAAGGAGGTGACAAAAGAAAAACTTACTCAAGGAGCAAACTTGTATCACCAAAAAGTGTGTGGTGAAAGAAAAACCTGCTTTGGAGTAGAACCCCCTTCAATAGGAGAGGGGTCCACTCAAGGGATGTGTTTTCTGAAAATTAAGGTCTAGCCATGCTACCCCCAAGCTAGATGTGAAAGGATTTGTTTGAAATAAAAGCTTTCAAAGAGGTCCCTCGAGAACCCTTCAAAATAGAAAAGGGGTCCACTCAAGGGATGCTTCAATTGAAAAGATGTAATGAAGAGAGGGGCCCTTAAGAAGGGCATGCACCTCTGAAATGAGTTATCACTGCCCCCAACATATAGGGGAGGAGAACCATGCAAGATACTTAGAACATGCAAGATAGAGGTAAACCTCAATATCACTTGTCAAGCAAAGTAAAGGCAGGTGCATCAATCAAACGAGAATTTGATCGCACCTGAATCATGAAGTTGTTGAATTTTTTCCTTCAAGGCTTCACATTCGCTTATGGAATGGCGAAGCACTTGATGGTATGTGTAGAAAGAATATTTTCCTTTATCATGTTTAGGAAGTTTCTTATGTGTAGGAGAAGAAGAGTGATTAAGCGGGATTTTAGAAGATGCAATAAAATACGCTCTTTCTTAGATAAAGGATGAGGAGCAAGAAGCAACCTTTTCTCTTGTGGAGGAATGTTTGACTTCTCACAAGAAGAAGATACAAAGGTAGAAGAATAAAAAGGAGGATCTCCACAGAGAGTGCTATTCCAGCAAGGGGGATCACACTCTTCTATGGGATCACCATCATCCTTCTTGATAGGACTACCAACATTAACCTCGTTGATATAAGTGTGATCATCTTCCTCAGAAGGAGGATCAACACCAAGAACATTACAATTTTCATTTAGCTTACCCCGTGATACAAAAGAGTAACCATCTTTGATAGCAGGGCTGGATGATGTTGTTGGAAGGTCTAAGTGGATTGGGTCAACTTTATATTCCTGAATGAAGGAATCTGTAAATTATAGGGGGCCCCAATCATCACCAAGACATGCATTCCTTTTAGAAGAGGTAGACAGAGCACACTTAGTACTCCTTGCTTCAAAAGGATCTTCTTCAGGGATATTTATATCAAGAGTATCCTTTGTAGTAGGTACTGCTAGAGTAAACATCGACACACTAGAAGACACTAAAGGAATAAGAGTAGGAACAACTGAGGCTTGACCAATAGCTACCATCTCACATAAGTGCATAGCATCAGGGTCAACCTTGACTGTGACTACTTTATTATTAGCGATGAACTTAATAGATTTATGCCAGGTAGTCGGGACTACACCCATAGCATGAATACATGGTCTACCAAGAAGAAGGTTATAAGGTAGCTTCTTTGAGATAACATACATAAGGGTGGGTACGGTACTAATGGGTCCAAGCTACAAAGGTATTGTACCTAGAGCTTTTCAACCAACATTATTGAACCCATGAATGACAACAAAAGAAGCATTAAGAGAAGATGAGTCAACATTAATCTTAGGCAATAGATCAATGCTACATACATTAAGTGTTGAACCAACATCAACGAGAGTATGTCTAGTGTCAATTTTATTAACTATAATCATTAGAGGGTCCTCTTGCTTTTGTACTTCCGAAGGTAGGAGTTCTTGCAGATAGAATGTGATATTCAGAGAATCCACATGAATATACGCCATCAATGCATCAACATCCGTTAGCCTAATGGAAGAAGGAAAGAGGATCTTTTGCAAGGCTTCCTGAAGCATACCTTGATAAACCGAAGTAGACAGAAGCAAGTCCCATAGTGGGATCTTAGCCAGAGTAACTTGAGGTTGCTCGACAAGATCATTATCATTGGGTGCTTTAGTCATAGGTTTAGGGCTAAAGGAAGACTTGGTTGTTTATTTATTCTATTCTCATAAGTATGGGCTATCGCTCTATAAGAGGGAGCCTTAGAAATATTAGGAGAGTTACTATCAAATGGAACACCATTAATAGAAAAAATTATTTTAGAAGAAGGACTAGTTGGAGTCACATAAATGATCTGTCTCTTAGGCCTTTGAGGGCCAGCGGAGACATAGATCACATTTACTGAATCATCACAGCTAGTAGAACAATTACTTGAATACATATTCTCAACATCAATCCAAACAGGATCAAATGTGGAATAGTTATTTGAAGGAACATTCTCAGCATCGATCTAGGGAGAATTAGATGTGGAAGGAGATTCATCATTCACTAATGCATCATCTCTAGGGGAGGGTGTATTGGAATGAATAGAAGGTAGGGTATCATGAAGAAAGGTATCAATGATTTAATCTTCTTGCGACAAAATATCCTCTAAAGAAAGAGGAACTTCATGAGAAGGATCAAGGATACCAAGTGACATAGGCAAGGCCAAGTCACTGTCACATGTATCAAATGGAATGTCATTAATGTTTTGGATAATATTAGATACATAACTAATAAAAGAAGATATTAATCCATTACAATTTTTTTGAAGAATAATGTTCTTCGCGTCAGGTTCACCAAAATTTGATATAAGGGGATTCGCTACTCACAAGTTCTCTTCATTTAGAGAGCCTCATGGGGTGAGATTCCCTATATCACCTCAATGGAACAACAACTAGAGTTTCAGAATCTGAAAGAGCAAGTCAGAGAGATTTTCTGGACAAACTAACAAACTCTCAGCCAAAGGACGTCAGCGCAGAAGGCAGACGACAGCGCAGCACGCTGGCATCCCAGAGGCACGTTGGCATCTTGTAGGGACCAGAGAATGAGTTTATCATAGAAAATGCTTAAATAACCACTTCTACTCTAAATTCTAAAAACCATAGAATATAGTAAAATAACAAAAAGTGATAGAACTATAATGAAGAAGTAGAAATAACAAAGATGAGGAGAAGAAAGGAAATACTTACGACGGTGCAAGTGATGAAGCTTCCAGCTCATGAGTGTCTTCAATACTTGCACACAAGAGGGAGAGAAATTTTTGGGTGGCTATATAGGGGCTTGCCTCAGTCAAACCCTATTTTGGTGTTCCCACCTCCACAAACAGCCAGATAGATAGAGTCAAACCCCGTTTTGGTGTTCCCACCTCCACGAATAGCCAGATAGATAGAGAAGTAGATATGAAGTAAAGAGAACTAAAGCACTACAAAACAGTGTTATACTACTCAACCAAGTAATAGAGGAGAAGAGTGAAAGCTTACCACCTCCACCAAGAGCGCTCAAGGATGCATGGGGGAGAAAATGAGAGGAACTCAAGCCTCTACTGCAATGGTGTTTTATTCCTCACTTTCTCTACTAAAGTGGTGGAGTGTTGATGTTGTTGTTGTGAAGTGTAAAGTGTTTGGCTACAATGCTTAGAGCTATCAAGAGTGATCTCAATTCTTGGAAGAGGATTGTGAAGCTTGTGAATGAGGTCCAGAAGTGGTGAAGAGATGTGTAGAAGATGGAAGAAGATCTGAAGAAGCTGAAATGCTTGTTCAAGGATTGAATATGAAGAAAAGATGAAGATAAATGGCCATATTCGGGTTGATCGGCCAAGGAGGGCATTACAAATTGACCCCCAATGGGAAGTGTAATGCCTCTATAGGATCTAGACATGGGAATTTTTCAGTGACGTAAGCGTGTTGTATGGACGCCTGCGTGTTGCGCGGGAGTCTCTGATAGAATTTGTTGGGGAGGTAAGTGCACTATGTGGACGTGTGTGTGTCGCGCAAGAGTCTCTAATAGAAACACCTCCACCAATGCTCAAAATAGGCACCAAGTGTGATGCAAGCAACAGGCTTAGGTGGAATTAAGCCTCCGAACTTAGTTTTCTAAAGTGGATAAAGGAAAAAAGGGGATTTGCACAAGGGTACAAATTTTCTCTTATACACAATAATAATATAGTTGCTAAATAGATGTCCCACAAAATTTGCACATCACAAAATTTGTGCATGACAAAATTTCACAAGTGTGGTAATATAAATAGAGTGTAAAGAACCTCAATTTTTTTGGGTGTGTAGCATATTCATTTATGCTAAAGGAGAAAAGTGCATCTTCACAAGATACAATAAATAATCCCAGGCATACAATTTATATAACCCTATCATCAAATAGCTTGTAATTAGTAAGGATTTTAAATTCATAAAAAATAAATCTTTGGATGGTAATGATAGATAGTTCCTTAGATATCTTAGTTATGGTACCCATAGATGATAAAGAAGAAGGAAATAAAGATCAACAAGCTGTGTCTATAGTAGATATAGATCATAATAGTTAGTTCTATAAATCACCTACGATAAATCTAGAGCCTAGCACTCAACTTCAAATATTATCTAAATAGCTCCAAAGTCCACCAATTAGCTTTCGTGACATGATTCACAATCAAGAAAATCCAATAGTGAAAATTTCTAAAGATCCAACACTCATCTTCCTAATTCCAGGAAAGATAAGAATAGATTGAGGGATATTAATGAAAATGCAAGGCAGGATGAATTTGATAAAAACCTAAATTTTGCATTATTTTCTCATAGTGATCTAATACATTTTAAATTAGATATATAAAATAAAAGAAATGGAATGAGGTCATGGATGAGGAGATGGATGTAATAAAAAGAAAAGGGACAACAAAGCTAATTTATTTTCTTATGGGTAAACAAGTGGTTGGATTTAAGTGGGTTTATAAAACTAAGAGCAATTCTAAAGAAATATTGAAAGATATAAATCAAGGCTAGTCATGAAATGATAAAAACAATAGCCTAGAAGAGATTGCAATGAGACATATTCTCTCATAGAAATAATGGAAACCATGTGGACAATCCTAAGAATATCAACCCAACACAAGTGGAAGGTGTACCAAACGAATGTGAAAATTTCCTTCCTAAATGGAGTGTTGAAGGAAGTAGTTTATGTTGAATAGCTACCTGGCTATGAAGTCCTAGGACAATAAAATAAAATTTATAGGTTGAAAAAGGCACTCTATGGACTGAAGAAATCACCTTGGGAATGATACAATTGAATTGACTCAAATTTTGAGTAATGGCTTTACAAAAAGAAACATTAAGCCCACACTATACATCAAGCAAATTTATGTTGATATTTTAATTGTTTTCTTGTATGTAGATGATTTAATGTCTATGGGAAATAATGACTTCCTCATTGTTGAGTTCAAGAAATTCATGATTTAAGAGAGTTTGAAATGATAGAATTAGATCTATTGAAATTCTTCCTTGACATTGCAATAGAACAAATTGATAATGATATTTTTTATTTCTCAAATGAAGTAAGCTATAGAAAAATTTAAGTTCTAAATTCTTAATAACTATCCAATACCAACACCAATAGCCATACGTCTAAAATTAAGGAGGATTGCAGCAACAATGCAAAACTAACCTTAGACACGAGTATGGTTGGAAGCTTGATGTATTTAACAACAAACAAGCCTAATATAATGCATGTAGTAAGTATAATTTCCAAATTTATGGAAACACCAAAGGATACACACTAGCAACCATACTAAAAAATCCTAAGATATGCCAATGTTACCAAGGGATATGACATTTTGTATACTCCATCTTAAATGAGTTTGAGCTAGTTGGATATACTAATAGTGAATGGGAAGAAAATATAGATGTCAGGAATAACACATTGGGATATGTGTTCCATTTACGCTCATGAGTCATTTCATGGGAATCCAATAAACAACCCATATTTTATCTTTTCATAGTAGAATTTGAGTATATTGTAGTGAATGCTAAAACATATCAAGCTATTTGGCTTAGAAGTATCCTTTTAGACTTTAATAAGGAACAAGAATATGTTATAACCATACACTATGACAATGTATAATGAATAGCCCTAACAAGGAACCTCGTGTTTTATGGGCAAAAAAAAATATTAAGATTTTCTATCATTTGATAAGGGATAATGTAGAACATGGATAAATAAATATTAGTTTTGCAAGTATAATTAAGTATTAACTTGCATATATTTTCACCAAGATACTCTTAAAGGATAGTTTTGAACACCTAAGAAGTAGTTTGGGGATCATTGATTTAATGGCAACAAATCAAAGCCTTCTTAGTCAACTCCAAAAGTCATATACAATTAGCTTTGAAAGTAATATATAGTTATATTTGAAGATATTTAAGTTACTTTGGACATTCAACTCTAAAAATTAGATATAAAGGTATGTGCAGGATCATCATGGAAAAAATAGGTCCTTAAGTGGCAAAAAATTTAGAAAAATCAGAGTTAGGCAACTTGACATAAAAATTTAAATAAGTTATCTATATTATTTTAAAAATATGCAAGAATAGAATCTATAGAAAATTGAATGTAGTTTCTAAACTACTAGGCTTTTTTTTAAAATCTATTTGGTGAAAATTTGAAATTTCAATGTAGTAGTACTTAAATTCGGGGAAAAATAAGAAGTAGGTGTCTGTCTGACCACCTAACCACAATAAAATGATAATATTTTTTATAATATTTTAGATATAAGTAGAGGGACTCATATTCCAATGTGATGCATTTTTTGTTGTATTTTTTTTCCAAGTAAATAATTAATTATGAATTTTTTATTACAACTTTTAAAAAATATAAAAACTTGTATGACTGGCCACCTTAACTTGGTCAAAACTTCATGATTTTTTTTTTTAATCCTATAGTATGTGAAGCATAGAATGTGACGCATGTTTTAGATTCAAAAAATGTGATACCATTTGAAAACTATAGATGTTTTCCAATCATCCTGTCAATCAAGACTTTAGTCATAATTCAAATAGAAAATGAATAATAATTATTTATTAAATTCAAAGTAAATAAAAATTTATATTAGTGGAAAACTGAGAATCTCCTTAAAAAACCCTTTTCATTTCATCAATTTTGGGTAAAAAAAAATCATCAACCACATACCCTTCACATACCCATCATGATCTTGCACATACCCATAAAACTTTAGCTCTAAAGGTCATATACAATATCCAAATGCTTGGTTTAGCTCAAAAAACATATGATCACATGAAAGAGACTAAAGATTAAGGAGTGTTGAAAATACGTAATATTTAGTCAAAGAAATAATTTTTTGACATGTCCTTCATTCCTGCCTAAGATATCTTAAGTTTGTACATCCCATCTTGCAACATCCACTAAACCATTTATTAGAGGCTAAATTTTTATGCGTGATTTGAGACAATTTTTTAATAACAATACTTTTGTGAAAGGAAATATGCATCCACCCAAGATAATTTCCACATAACCTAAATAGAGAAATCTATGACAAGTATTCATAATCCATATGGTAAATAATAGACAACATACCATCAAAATATAACACAAGATATACCCTGGAAATCCCTTCAAGCTCAGGAAAACCCCAACCTCCAAAAGCATCCATTGCTCATGTATTATTTAGCAATAAAAATTACAATACATCTTCAGAGATCTTCATGAATACCTTTGAAATAGAAGCCCTCTTTAAACACTCCATGTGAACAAGCATGTAACCAAACATCTCATGCCATGGTTAAAACCCCGCAAATACCAACAAGAGATGGTCTTAGCCCCTTAGCCAAAATGGTCAACTAGCCAACCTTAGACAACTACCCAAGTGCTTGCTTTTATAGACATAATGCAATGTCCCCTATTGAGGAAGTACATATTTTTTCCCCAAAATTAATAAATCCAATAATAATTTATTTACAAGAGTATTCTTTTACTAAATTACACAATATCAATTGAATTTAGGAAAATACCCATCAAACAAAATGATAGTGTAACATGCACACTATAGACAACCATATTAGGAACTTAAGGGGAAAAGCACAATGGGGCTCTAAGATACTATCCTCCACAACTAATCCCAAGAGCGTCAAACAACAAACCAAGTCAATTCAACCCCTTGGCCCACAAGCAATACAATTCAATGGGTGGTCTACTTAATTAAGGGAACTCGTACTCTTGCACCTCCCTATTATGTTCCTTTCCAATTCCTAATATGATTGCTTTATAAAAATCAAATGAATAATTACTAATCCTAATATTCTTGATGAATTATTAAGTTAAATAAATAAATAAATATGCTCTTTATTAAATTCATAAACTAATAAATATTCGATTCAAATATGTGGTATATCAACTACTACATAAATATAAAGTTTGTTGTATCTTACTACCTTATAATTCAAATTATCACTGTGTTATAATTCTAATTTCTTATTGCCTTATCCATATTAGATTTCCATTTTATCCTTTTTTATGCCTCTTCCATTTGAAATGTTTCTCCTTTTTATACCTTGTGGTGGGGAAGAGTGACATCCTTTCAACAACACCTTTTCCTTGGTGAGGGATGCACCCCTCCATATCCCATCATTAGCCTTAAAGTATTTTTAATAATTATTAATGATGTCCCTTTTTAGAATCGCTACCCATATAAATGATAATTGATTAGTTTGTGTTTGCAAATAATCCTCTTTTATTAATTCCCATTGATGTCACCTTAATATTTTTGTAGCCAGTGATTAATTGATTTTGGGTAAGCTACAATTAATGTTTGGTTAATGATTCATATTCCTCGATTAGCGTTCCATGGTGTGATCTCCTTGGTCAACAATTCATAGGGGGGCATGATAGTCCACCCTTCCTGAGATTACTTTTCCTCAAGAAACTTCAAATCTAGGTGATCAAATATTTATGCTCCTTCCCAAGTGGCATCCTCCATAGGTGGGCCCTTCCATTTTACCAAATATTTAGGAATAGTCTTGTGTCTTAGATTCTTTTCTCACACATCAAGAATGGCTTTGGGTTCCAAAATCAACTTACCTTCATCATTGAGTGGTGGAAATTTTGGACATGGAGTAATATGTTGTCCTAGTACCTTCTCAAGGCAAGACACATGGAAGACATTATGGATTCTGCTATTTTTTTATAGTTCCAATTCATAGACAACCTCTCCTATCTGTCTTAAAATATTATATGGCCCATAGAACCTTGGTTTGAGTTTCTCGGCCCCACTATATTTGATTGACGATTACTTATAGGGTTGCAATCTTAGGAAGACTAAGTCCCCTACTTCTAATGTTCTTTCAATTCTCTTTCAATCAACGCATATTTTTTGTTGATTTTGTGCTTGGTGCAAATTATCTAAGTGTATTCATAATGTCTACATTTTGTTGCACTAAGTCCTTAGCTCTTGGTACTTGACTTTTGGTGAGGATTAAATTACCAAATGAAATTACCTCATACCCATACAAGGCTTTGAAGTGACTCATTCCTATTGAAATATGATAGGAATTGTTATAACAATATTCCCTGAGGTGTAACCATTTGATCCATGCATTTTTCTGAAGATAACATAGTTTCAAAAATATCCCTCCAACCATCTATTGACAATTTTTGTCTACCCATCAATTTGTGGATGGTATCTTGTACTTGGATGAGATTTGTCCCTACTAGTGTGAAAATTTCTTGCTAAAACAAGCTAAGGAATCTTCTATCCCTATCATTGATGATGTTTCTAGGTAGACCATGTAGTTTAAAAATATCTTTAAAGAAAACATCAGCTACCTAAGGATCTCTATAGTCTATTGATATATAAATGAAATGCACATACTTAGTCAAATAGTCGACCATCACATATATACAATCTTTGCCTTGCACCTTTGGAAGCCCTGTAATAAAATCAAGGAAAATACTCCCATTTTTGGTTTGGTATGGGTAGTGGTTGTAGTAGGCCTCCGGGAAAGTTCTTTTGGCCTTGTTTCTTTGGAACTTCAAATGAATACATTCTTGAACATATTTTAAGGTATATTTATTTAGACCTTTCTAGGAATACTTCTCCTTTACATTCTTATAGGTTTTATAATATCCTTGGTTTCATCATGATATTATTGAATGATTTTTTCCTTCATTTTTTAGCTTGGTACTAAGCATATCCTATCTTTGTATACAATGAGTTCCTCCACCACTTACTCCTTCGAGGATGTCATTTTACCATGGATCTTTGACATATTCAATAATAATCACATTCTTCCAATCAACAAAAATGCTTATTATGGAACATAAGTAGGGTTTGCAGGAAAGGGTATTAGCTAGAATGTTGTTTTCATTTCATATATTCTATGTTGAATTCATAAGCTTGCAACTTGTTGACCCATTTTTGTTGTCATTCGTTTAAATATTTTTTATTTAGAAAAAACCTTAGGCTATTGTGATCAGTTTAAATAATGATTTTTTCACAAACCAAATTTTGTCTAAATTTGGCTAGGACATTCATGATGGCCAACCCTTCCTTATCATAAATAGAGTAATGTTTTTTGGTTTTTGTAAGCTTGTGACTTTTGAATGCAATTGGGTGTTTGTTTTGCATGAGTACTACCCCGATGCCCTTGCCAAAAGCATCACATTCTAATTTGAAACGTAATGTAAAATCAAGAATGGCTAGAATGTGACAAGAAATCATATGCTCCTTAAGTCTTTCAAATGCTTGTTGAGTTTCTTCATTCCATGAAAAGGCTCATTTTTTTGTTAAGTTAGTGAGTGCAGTGGTGATTTTTGAAAAAACCTTGAAAAACCTTTTGTAGTAGCTGCATAAACCCAAAAAACTCCTTAATTGAGTTAGGGTTCTTGGTTTTGGCCATTCCCTTATAGCCTTTATCTTTTATTCGTCCACACTTACCATTTTGCATATATTTTGTGTCCTAGGTATATGATTTATTCTAACCCAAATTCACATTTTGAGACCTTTGCATACAGTGAATCTTGCTCAATAATTCCTAGGACTTCATCAATATGTTTAAGGTGTTCTTCCCATGTTTCAACATAAATCAAAGTGTCATCAAAACATACTAATAGGAACTTCCTTAATTGTTTCTTGAATGCATGATTCATACATGATTGGAAAGTGGACTTGGGGAATTGGTTAAGCCAAAGGATAGAACCATAAATTCAAATTGTCCAAAGTGCCATCTAAACCTGCAGTCTTAGGGATATCTTCCTTCCTCATTCTAATTTTGTGGTAGCTAGATCTTAGGTCAATCTTAGAAAATTAATTTTCTCTATGTAGTCCATCAATTAGTTCATTGAATCTAGGAATAGGATAACAATTTTATATGGTATTTCCATTTGAAGCTCTATAATCTTTCTTTTTAACTAGTACCCCAGAGGAGGAAAAGGGGCTAGTACTAGGTTGGATGTGTCCAATTTTGTGTAGCTCCTTAATAGTTTTTCTATTTCTTAAATTTTTAGGGGTACCTATAGGGTGTAGTGATTACAAGTTTAGCCCCTTCTTCAAATTCTATAGTGTTTTCAAAACCTCTTTTGGGAGGAAGTCCTAGTGGGATGTTGTCAAATACCTTTTTGTGCTTCTTCAAGATGGATTGAATGTCAATGTGTATAGCTTTTCCCTTGGGGGAAGACTGGTCAAGTATCATGAATTGAGCACGACCCATTTAAACCACCCATGTATAAAGGTTATTTCCATCCTTTTAGATGAAATTACCCTTGGGGACTCGTTAGATAATCCATGTAAGATTACTTCTTGTCCGTTATATTGGAAACTAAGCTCCATATTTTGGAAATCTTGGGAAAATCTTCCTAATGATTGCAACCATTGGATTCTTAGAACTACTTCAGTGTCTCCCATATTTACAATGTAGAATTCTTTTTTAATTGGGTGCCTCCCTAAGGTGATGCTTAATTGTGGAATCCTTCTTGTGCATGGATTTGTAAACCCATCATCCATGGCTACCCTAAAACCCTCAAAATCTTCTACTTCCAAATTCATTCTTATAACCAATCCTTCATCAATAAAGTTGTTTGTTTCCCCAATATCCACAAGGGCATTCACCTTTTGTCCCTTTAGAACATTACGAATTCGAAAGGCAAGGTATTTGGACACTTTTGACATTGTTGCTAAAGTTCCATAGTCTTCCTCATCACACCTTCTTCTTTTGCTTGGATTTTCACTTTCTTCTTCGTTGTGTACTTGGCCTCCTTTTCCACAATTATGTCCAGGTTCTCACTTCTCCTTACATTGGTAACATATTTTTTTCTTTCAAGCTCTTCTTGATCACATTTATTTCCATGTTCTCATTTATCCTTACACTGGAAATATAATTTTTTCTTCGAAGCTCTTTGAGGCCATCTCTAGGAGGAAATGTTTTCTATGCCCATTTTTCTTATAGGAGGGTGGGGTTTGTATGTTTGAGTTTATATTCTTTGTGTAGGGTTTTTCTTTAGATGGTATGACTTCTAGCCTTGATTCCTTTTGAATTTTGTCTTCAAGTGTTGTAGGATCGAGAGCACTTACCAAAGCTCAGATTGATTATTTTAACCCTTAAATAAATAGGTATGTAAGTCTACTTTCAGAAACCCTCAGTACAATGATTGAAATTCTTTGGATTCTACTACATAATCTTCCATGGTTCCTTCCTGTTTCAATTGTGTTAGTTCTTGAAATACCTTTCAGGATGTTTTTGATCAAATCTTTTAATAAGCCTTTGAGTGAATCTGTCATAGGTTGTTATTTTTTGATGTCCCTAGGTAATAAGGCCATGATTCCACCAATAATGGTAAATCCCTTTCAAATATAGAATGAAAAACTTGATAACAAGTACTTTTATCATGGGACTAAGGGAAAAGTAGGTATCCAATTTTTTGACCCATGAATGTGTTGTGACCTTTCTCAAACCATCAGAGTTGAGGAGATTCATCTACCCACCCTTTGATGTAAGTATTTATTTGTTTGCACATGTTTCC
>VDFB02193867.1:430492021-430680212 GCA_007258455.2 Sequoia sempervirens
GTAATCCACTACTATCGTATATTCCTATAATTAATCAAATAATTTATTATTTAATTAATTACCATTCCCATATTTGATTCATATTTCTTCCCTAAGGTTATTTGATTAAATCAATCTAATTAAATAACCTTAGTCCCTAATTCCTCTAACTTAATTAATTAATTAAAACTAATCAACCCCACTAACCTTTCATGTATTTTAATTCTTTAATCCATAAAATTTTAATCTTGACCACTAATTTAACCCACAAGGATTAAAATCTAAGCATGTCATCATTTGACATCTATTCTTATCCTCCTCATACTTCCACATGTGTGAACATGATTAACATGTTTCTTGCTCACACATGTTTGAGAATACAAGCTTGTAAGCTTAAAACTTTCTCAAGCCTTCACCTCAACTTTGTCTTATTGACCTAGACCCACTATCTTTTTCACACATGTATAGTCATCATATCTCTTACATGTGCCACATTTCTCACATGTGTGAGCATGGATTCCCTTCCTCCTCATGGAAACTTGTCTTCTTTCCTCTTCCCCTTGTGATTGTTGGCACAAGGGTAAGCCTTCAATCCATGTCTCCACAAACCTCAAATCCTAGCCCTCCATTAACTTTACATCTTGGCCCTTGATTTTCGTCATGGAAGATATATAAATTGGAAGCCTTCCTCCTCATTTATATCAATCAACCACATTCACGATAAAACTATGCTATTCTCACCATCAATCCTTGAGTTATTGTTATGTTTTAATGCGTTGAGAACAATTCACATCTATACAACTACACCCATTACAAATTTGAGCATATCAAGTGGAGCTTAAGGGTGCACTCACTTCAATTCATTTGGACAAGAAAGGTAAATGAGGTATAAAGGTCAAAATTCTATTAAATCTTTATGTATTTCATGCTTTGTTTATTTTTGTTGTCTTTAGTTAGGAAGTTGTCTTCTGAATTGTTGAATCTACTACCTCTAATCCCATTGCTTAGTAGGTGGGCTATGGCAGGAATCCTTCTCTTTCTTTGTTTGAAAATTATTTGTGGCATATGACATCTTTGGATATACATTCTTCCTTATTGTGCAAGATGGGGTTGGTTAATGAGATGGTTGATGACTCCCTCCTCTCCCTAGATTAGAGTTAGATAATGATGTGTCTTGTAGAAAGGAACATAGGTCTTCTAAAATCTATTTTAGAATCTCATCCTTGGATTATGGGTATGTAAATTGTAAGGAAGTGGTTAGGCATAGTTTAAGTTGGGTTGGGTGTTTCCTATTGGAATCTTGGTTGCAACTCTATTGTTGAATGACTTTTATGGTAGCCCCTACATTGCCCTTATTTATTGTTCTAGGCCGTGTTTAATTTTATTTTTTTGTTTTCTCTTTGGTTTCTTTCTCGGCTATTTTTTTACTAATATTTTGCTATAGATGGGTTTTAGGAGCCCAAAAAAGTCTATTTACCCTTTTTTTTTTAAATATATCAATTTAAGTGAATATAAATAAAATATAAAATTTATAATTGAAAATCAATAAGATACACATTTAAAATAGACAAACTAAAATAAAAGAGAAAATATAAATAAAGATGTGTCATGACAATAACTCAATTGATGTTAAATAGTCTACATATATATTGATAGATCAATAACCAAATGTTTTATAAATTCAGATTTAATCATTTTCCTATCATCATCATACAACTATTTTAGTCATCACCATGATCAATTTTCCATGATGAATTTCCTACAAATTATATACAAAATAAAACTATATATCAAACTTCGTGTTAGAAAAAATTAATTAAAATGTATAAACCTTTTACTGCACCAGTCATGATGAAAATAAATTTATAGGCGGTCTAAGTGTAAAAATGTCTCTTCATGAATTGAAATGAAAACCATTCTAATTAAAACTATATATTTTTGCATATATTTAATAATATTTCCAACAAAAATAAAATTGATAGTATAAAGATTTCAACATATTAGAGTGTCTCACTTTTTAGTTTTTGGGGCCACTAAAATTGTGATTTTTCAAAATTCATCAAATTAATTTAAAATTTTGATAAATTAATTGTAAAATTTTCTTCCTAGATTCTCTTCTTTTTTTTAACATTAAATAATTTATATCATATTTAATTATTTTTTAGAGTTTTTTATTATAATTTTATTTTATTTTTATTAAATGACATTTTTTGTGACTTAAAATAAAAAAATGTGTTTTTATTCTTTCTCAGACATAGATCCTTGACACTAATATTTCAGACTTAAATATTATTATTATTAAAAGACCTCCTACAAGTTTCAGAAAACTCCATTCTAATTGCGCTCTAAGAAGTAATCCTGATGCAACTGAATCTAGCTACATTGGCACTAATTCTAGCTACATGATCTAAAATGAATTGGAAAGGATAGCGAGTGGAGCCTATTTTTTAATTCAAATGAGTAATGAAAAGGTAGAATGAGAAGCAGTGGTAGAAGGCCTAAAACTAAATCTCCCAAATACCAGAAATGGATTATGGAAGGGGATTCTATGTCGGTAATCTTTAGGTGAGGAATTTTTCTTCTCATTGTTTTTGAGAAAGCAACAAAGTAGCTAAATTTCTTGATAATCAAACTGGCATGCTTCTGCCCTTCTCAGCAGAGATAAGTGATTGGGGGATGCTCGGAATGGAATAAAGGAGATATTGGCTTCACATATCTCGGCCCTTAGGCCGTAAGGCTTCCCTTTGTACAACAACATTCTTTGATTTTACTTTTTGCAGGTTTGATGTCACACTAAAACCATCATTACCACCTTTATTACATCCTCTCACCTTGCACCATCGTGTATGTGTATTGAACTGGTTCTTGACTAGGTGACATGCAACTGGATTCAGGCATACTTTCTTCCTAACTCAAATATGGTGTGCTAGAAGTGGTGGCGACCATAGCAGAGGATATGTTGTCTTCATGCCCCTATTCCTGTGATACCACAGGACTCCTAAAAGGGGAGATTGGCATGTTTTCTGACCAGCTTTCAGAGAAGATATGGTGCGAGTGGTGCAATAGCTACCGGTTGTTCACAAAGATGGAATTGTGGCACTTGCATCGAGCTTCACCTTCCCTTGATGGGAAATGGAATCCTATATTATTTGGCTTCCAACAATGACTCTTTCCCTTTAGTTCTTTTCTCTCACCAATCTTTAGCTCCTAGCTTGATCTTTGTCATCATCAAGGTGGTGGAGATGAAGTTGAGTTAGATTGCAGGAGGTTTTCCTCTGATGAATATAGGAAGACTGGTGGTGATTTGGCAAGGGGCCGATGGGCCACAAATTGCGCTTTATCTTCTCATCATGTGGGGCTAAACCTGGTCTGGTCTTTATCTTCTGGCCACAAGCTTTTTTAAGCCCTCAGACTCTAGGTTTTTAAACCTCTCTTCCTGGCTTCTGTATCACTTTAATTGTTTTTAATGTTATATAGCTTTTTCAATGGATGAGGGTTGTTGGAAATACCAAGTTTGGGTCAAATAAACAAATTTCTTATGTGTCCTTTATTCCTGCCCAAGATTTCTTAGATTTGGAGACATCACATCTTGTAACATCCACCATACTTTATTTATTTTTGGAGGCTGAGTTTCTGCCGTCTAAATTTGAGCCAGTTTTTGAATAGTAAGAATTATGGGGGGATTTAGTATTGGCAGGTGGATTCCGAATAGGAAAAAACAAACAAAAAGAAGAATAGAGAAGATGTTGGAGGAAAACAGATTTAGAGTGGAAAATTCAACTGCAGTAGCTACATAGTGGAAGCTTCAAAAAAGAGAGTTTGCACAACAAGAAGAAAAACTATATGTTTACATTTTGTATTATGTTTGTAAATATTTGATACACGTTATCTTTAATATAAATAAATAAATATATTTTTTTGAATTTAAGAGTTATATCTTTGTATAGTCTGCATAGCCTTAAATTAATATTATTTTTTAGAATATGGTATAAAAATAGTATTCTTTGTAGTTATTCTTTTTTAACAAGTGGTATCATAGAAGTAGTCTTTGTAGTTATTTTTTCAAACACGTGATTTCAAAACCAAGGTTCTAGATCGTATTGGGTATTAGAGCTCTAAAAATTAGAGTTTTGTTTTGAATTTTTGGCATGGCTAGACGTTAAAAGTTGGCAACTACCACCCATGTTTGGTGGGAGAAACTATGATGTTTGCTCAAAGAAAATGAAAACTATTTAGTGGTCAATGATTTAAGGGAACTAGTTGTGATTGGATTCATAGATGTAGTAGACTTGATAGCATATGTAGCCCTCACAAATACCCAAAGAACCCAATTGAAGGAAATCAAGAAGGATGCAAAATCTTTGAGTATTATTGACAAAAAAGATGGAAAAAAATATTTTCCCCACAATAACAACTAATTACTCAGAGGAGGCAAGTGATCCCACAATATTGGTTTACAATTTTTGGCCAAATTGGACACTAAAATGGTTTTTTCTAACTAAATCTTCACTTTCAGGCACCTATAGCAGCTAAATCGTGAGGAATTTGAAGATGATACAAACTAGTGATTTGTGACATTTTGTTTGTAGATTCTAAATATATTTTTTTCAATTTTTTTGGAATCATATTGCACTTCTTTTTCCATCTCCTTCAAAAACTAGTTTTTTTTCAAAAAAACAACATTTTTAAGGAGTGACGCTCATCGTATAACAATTTTTTTTCCATGAAGGATGAAATTCTAATTATTTTGAATTTAGATTTGTAACTCTGATATCTAGTGCTTCCAATTGATTAGATAGTTTTTTATTGAATATTTTTTCTTTAATCAAGTTTCAAAGTCAAACCAATTATAATTCAGGCATAGGTGGACCGTATAACGCGTAAATTTTGTTTTGATAATTTGCTATTTTTCCACGTGCAGAACAAAGAGCTTGATTTTTTGGTGAAAAACCTATGTTTAATAAAACTAAAAAAATAAATACATAATAAAACCAAAACATATTAAAATTATAGTCGTTGGATAGCTCGTTCTGAGGAATACCTAATTCCAGTTGGGTTTGTGAAGTCTCCTCCATTTTCATCCTCAACTTGAGTTTTGAAGGGAAAAAATTCTAATTTTTTGGTGCCAAAGAGCAGAAAGGTGAGAAAAGGGGGGTTTGCTTGAACTAGGGGGCTTCGAGCAAACCCCCAGGGGTTTGAGTGAACTAGGGTTCATTTGAGCCCCCTTTCAAAAAGGGGTTTCATTGTGTTTTTTGGTGGATGGTGGGAACTTGCATTGAATGGGTTAGCTCGAACCTAGGTTCTAGCGAACCCTCTTTTGGTTCATTGAACCTATTAGTTCACTTGAACCCCCAAAAAAAATTTTTTGGCATGGGGTCATTTTTTTCAACTTTTCCTTCCTCACTCCAATTGTAAACCACTTTTGTGGGTTCACCCAGGGATGGGAGATTCTTCAAAATTCCTACAAAGGGGCTAACAAAGTAAGGTTATTCAAACTACAAGTTGTTTAGGAGAGAGTTATAAACTCTTCAAGTGAAGGATGCTAAGTTCATCTCAAAATTCAAATGAAGATGTTAAATTTTTATCATGTTTGACAATAGATGAGTTGATCAATTCAATTCAAACCCATGAGTAGCACTTAAACAAGTCTATTCCTTATTCTCTAGAGCAAGTGTTCAAATATCAAGCTAATATAAGGTAAGGGAAGAGGAAGAACCAACTCTAGAAGAAACTCCAAAGGTGGAGGAAGAAGTAACTCTAGAATATGCATCACTAAAAGAACTAAACAATCAAGAGGGAGCAAGTATCTCACATGCAAACTCTTGAATCAACAAAATTTGTAGTAACTCAAATAAAATATATGATCAAAGTAATGTTCAATATTATTATTGTCACTAGTATGATCATTTTGTAAGTGGGTGTAGAAAAAGGAAACATGAAAAGTCAAAACAAAGTACAAATGTGGCTAATGAGGAGGTTGAACCTAGATAGTCAAAAGTGTTTATCATGTTAAACATTATTGAGTAGAGTAGTGGTAAATTTTAGTACCTAGACAATATATGCAACAACCATATCAGTGGAAATTACAACATTTTTCCTTCATTGATAAGATTATTGAATGTAAGATCAAAATGGGAAATAATGGAATAGTTCCATTAGTTGGTAGAGGGATTCTATGATTTGCACAACTATGGTGAAAAATATAAATAGAGAATATCTTTTATGCCCCAAGAATAAAACACAATCTCTTGATGTTAGATAATTGGTCCAAAAAGGTGAAAAAATGTTGATATAAAATGTAAAGTGTACCATCTTTGACAAAAATGTGAGTAAAACACGATTCTAGTAGTCCAAATGATAATGAAGATGCTTCTTGTACATATACAAATAGATTTCTCAACACCATTTTTAGTTCCTTGTCCAAAGAATATGAAGATTATATTAGCACCATGGTAGGTATCCTTCAAGATGATCATCAAAGACCCCTCAAAGCTCTAGAACTTAGTACACACATTTAAGTTATTCCAGACTTAACCTTTTGTCCAAGAAGAATATGGTTAAATGGTTACTAACCATAGTAGAGCCTAATAGAAAATGTGAAGTTTATATTTAAAAAAAAAACATAAGCATCATTTTCAATCAAGGAAATATAGGACAACAAAACAAGCATTAGAGTTGGTGGATTTATACTAATGTGGGCCCATGAAAACTTTCAACCTAGGCATAAATAAAAACTTTATGACCTTCATTGATGACTATAACAAAAACACAAATATGAAGCCTTTGAGAAGTTCAAAGAGTCTAACACCCTAGCTAATAAATAATGTGGATGCTTTATCAAGGTCCTCAGATCAGATAGAGGAGAGTAAATGTCTCTACAACATTTTTTGTAGGAATGAAGGCATTAAGAGAGTTTACAACTAGCTATACTCCACAAAAAATGGAGTTTCAAAGAGAAAGAATAGGACCATAATGGAGATGGAAAGAAGCATGTTGAATTCCAAGGGGCTTCCAAATGAATATTGGGTTGAGGTTGTTGCAATATGTAAGAGAGGGAGACAACCGCGTGCAAGACCCCAGGTCACAGAGGGTCAAGATGCGAGAGGCTACCCTAACTTACCTCAACTAAGTGCAATGTTTAGGGTATGTAAGGCAAGGGTAGCAAAGACCGTAGGGCCTCTCAGCTACTCAACAGGCCTGAAATGTAGAAAGAGGCTAGGCAAGTTGGTTTCTAGGCTTGACACTTTGTCTCAAAATGGTCCTTGTCCGAGGACAAAAGCGCAGACTTTGGACAATAGCGTGGCGCATTGCCATCTCGAAAGCACGTTGTATTCCATACAACCAGACAACGACAAAGATAAGGTCAAGCCACTAAAAACTAGCTAACGGCTCAGCAAGCTAACTAAAGGGCCAAAATGATAGAACTAAGCAAATTAAATAATCTCTAATATTGTAAAGTAAATAAGCAAGAATGACAAAGATAAGGTGAAGAAAGGAAATCCTTACGACCATGCAAGTGATGAAGCTTCCAGCTCGTGAGTATCTTCAATACCTGTACACAAGAGGGAGAGAAATTTTTGGGTGGCTATATAGGGGCCTACCACTATTAGACCTCGTTTTGGTGTTCCCATCTCCATGAACAACCAAATAGATAGAGAAGGAGAGATGAATTAAAGAGCACTAAAGCATTACAAAATAGTGTTATGCTACTCTACCAAGTAATAAGGAGAGGAGTGAAAGCTTACCACCTCCACCAAGAGCGCTCAAGGATGAATGGGGGAGAAAATGAGAGGAACTCAAGCCTCTGCCAATGGTGTTTTGTTCCACACTTGCTCTTGAAGTGGTGGAGTGTTGATGTTGTTGTTGTGAAGTGTAAAGTGTTTGGATTACAATGCTTAGAGTGAAGAGATACTTAATGCTTGTGGAGAGGATTGTGAAGCTTGTGAATGAGGTCCAGAAGTGGTGAAGAGATGTGTAGAAGATGGAAGAAGATCTAAAGCTCAAATGCTTGTTCAAGGAGTGAATATGAAGAAGGATAGAAAGTGGTCATATTCGGGTCGGTCGGCCAAGGAGGGTGTTACAAATCAACCCCCAATGGGAAGTGTAATGCCTCTATAGGATCCGAACCGCGAGAATCAAGGACATCAGATGCCGCCAGAGTCTAACAAAAACACCTCCACCAACACTCAAAACCGAAAAGGGAATGATGAAATCAAAAATCCTTCCAAGATCCAGTATGCACCTTCAGTATCTTATGCTTCTTAAAATAAATCAGATTTTAATCATCTTGATACAAGCACATACTACTATGCCTTAAAGTGGAAATAGACATAGTTTAATTTCCCATGCATTAACCCTTCTAGGAAAGTTGATGTAGTTTCAGATCTAAGAAAATTTCATAGCATAACGGCATGTAAATTAACATTTCAAGAATGAGAAACACAAAGAATAGAAGAGAGATAGACAGAAGAGAAGAAAACATGATATACGTGGGGAAAACCCTTTCGGGTAAAAAAACCCACACTCCAAAGCATCGAACCAATGTATTAATCTGCAACAATAAGGTTACAATACACTTGCAGGCTCACAACCTTAACATGGAGACTACATCTTGCTCTTCTGGAGGAAATCCAACAACACTTCAATACCTGCAATCAAACTATGCATTCTACAATGCAAGGCATCCTATTTATAGGAGATACAAGCTTTGAGAAGCTTCTAGAAGAGGTTAGGCATCCAAACCCATGTGGCAATAATATCTCACACCATAGGCATGATTTGGACATTTGTACAACATTCTCTTACAACTCTTACAGTTGTCATAACATGCAAAACCTCTCTCCCAAGCTTAGGCACCTAGTTCATGCTTATAGTGTGTTATGACAAATTCCTTACAAATGTCATATAACATGTGCCATAAAAGTTTGTCACACTTACAACACATTCAACAAACAAAGAATAAGTCAAACATGACTATCACACTTATTCTTTCACACTTTTGTCATACCCCACTAAGGCACCACACTTTCTCCATTCAAAATATACCTTATGACGTGTCATAGAATATGTCATAAGATGACATCACTTGTCCTAGGTCCATGATTCCAAGATGGGATGCCTACCTCCACATGTGATGAAGATGTGTCATATAGTCACCTCCAACGGGGATGCCACCCAGCCAGTGGGTCCCACTTAATGACATGACATTGTAGGCAATTAATTAAAACAAATAAATACAATAATACATTAAATAATTCAATGTTAGGACTCTAAGGTTGAAACACCTTATTCCCAACATTCTCCCACTTGTTGAAGACCTTCCAAGAGTCATATTAAAATATCTGCTCAGGGCCCCAAGGCCCATAGATTCAAAACATAATTTTGAAGACAAAGAATCCTCCAGAGAACAAGATAAACCATCAGCTAAACCAACAACCAAACCGAGTTGCCTTCATCTAATTGAAAACCCACGAGATCAGAAATAGCACCCACAACAAATGCTAATCCATCCAATCTGCCATACCTCAAAGGTATCCAAAATAACAGTAGAACTTATGCCAACATATCCAACCCATAGACTGCAATCAAAGGCTCCATGTGTCAAAACCGTCACTAAGAAAACACACATCCAGGAACTCCCATTGCATGGGTAATGTTAAATCTGAAAAAGATCAAAGCATACCAAGTCTACCAATATATAGAAAGTGTAAACTACATCATGTAATACCAAGAAACATCCACAATGATATGCAAAACATGTAAATGAGTAACCTATAAGAGTAACTCTCACCACAAGTCTCCAAAGCTCTCCCATGTTTTCCACACTCAACAAAGGAAAGAGATAAAGAAACCTCCATGTCATCACCCAAGAACATAAGTGAAAACATATGACCACAAGCTAGTGATCACAATAGCTCCAGCCAAACCTCAAACTAATGTAATGTGAAACCAAACATCCAAGAGGATAACCAAGACCAAAGAGAGAAACACTGCACATCATATACTTGTGGAAAATCCTTCTACATACACCTCTAAATGCCAATTGTGTCAAGTATGATCTCCTCCACAACACCCCAAAATAAAATCCATGACAACACCCAACCGTTCAATCACCAAGATCAAACATAACATATGTATCATGTAATCAACATGGATGTAATCCTCTCATAACCAAAGAAGATCAAGCTAAATATCCATTCCCATATCAGAAAATAAGCCCAATACATCTCCTAAACTCAACATCAATGAATTTTCTCATGATGCATAAGGAGATAAACATGCCAACACTCCTCAAATGAATCCTCCAAAACCATATATCCTTAGCTTAAGATCCATATGCATGAGAGGACAAAGCATAACATAATACACCTGAGAGGAACAATGGGCGATACCTCTAAAGTAGACTGCCGAGTAGACCAAGAGTGGGGAATGAGAATGCTCCTCCAAGATATCCAAGTCATCATGACTCATCCAAGAACACTCTCCTCATAGGTCCATGTTGAACTCACGTCCAACCAAGGTGTAGGCTCCTCGGACTTCCTGCTGAAATCTCATCAAGAGTAACCATCTCAACACATGTCTCTAATCACAAGAGAACTCTAGCCTCACCTATGTCTCCAAGTATCCATGAGTACCTGTAACCAACCAATCCATTCCAAACTCCAAATGCAACATAGCATAATCATGAAGTAATCAAGCAAATGATAGATGTACCCAATACCAAGAGAACCACACAAGATCATTGTCAAAGCTCCAATCAAGAATCAGGAACATAAACATGACAACATGATCTAGCCATCTCCTACTAGGAGATCTCATACAACAATGCATACAACCTAGTCTCAAGAGAACAAGTACCATGCCAAAACTCTAACACGTGATCAAGAGTAAACCATGACATAATACAATAACACCCTTAACCAAGAATCAACATATGTAATCAATATGAATAAAACCATCCCCTGTTAATGAAACCAAAGATGCCAATGAACCATCACTGCATAAAAGTAGAAACCAAGAGTCCATCCATGACACCAACAATCACTGCAAAAGACCATCCACCATCAAATGGTGAATCCACATCACTGCCAAACCATCATTGTCAAAAGCTCCCACTGAAAAGTGTAACCAAGCTATCCATGACATCATGATAAACCACATGCTACAAGTCCCAAAAACAAATATTCAGGTACTATAAGAAACATCCATCCTCTCATCTCTAAGCACACATACCAATGTACAAATGACCAAGAACAAGGCCAAAAAGTCTACAACAACAATGCATCAAACCTGGTGAATAAAGATAATCCACAACCAAGTCATCCCACTACAAGTAAACGGGTAGCTAATCCACAACCTGCATGACTTGTAGATCTAATCACTAAAACATGCAAACTCATCATCACATCAATAAACTACAAATTGAGATATCTAAGAGAATAACCATATAGACCAAATGACTCAAATGCCAAATCAACCTCTGATCTGATTTGCCAAATATGTCCACATTCAAGTACCATAGTTAAGGAACTAAACAAGCATTCCTTCAAATCTGCAATTGTTTTCATCCAGAAAACTCCAAGAGTCTGAACACAATATTTTCTACAAATCTACAAACCACAGATTTTTGTTAACATGTAAAACCTGTAAAAAATATCTCAGTGTAAATCTAAGACCACTTAAACATCCAGAATAATAGATCACACATATTTCATCTGAACAAGTGAATACTCCAGATCTACACAAACCCACAATTTTTAGAACATAGGGAAACTGTAAAACCTTCAGAGGAAATAGGTTGTCCAAAAGCTTTATAAAATATAAAGTATCCCAACTTCACAACCCACAAATCACCAATGGTAAAAAATATTCCAACATTTCCTCAATGAGAAAGCTTCAAACCTCCTCAAAACATGCACAAAGCATATGCGCAAACTTGCAACTATCTTACATCCAGAAATACCACAAGGGAAACATAATCTGAAAAAAATAGTTCATCTACAAATTTGCAAAACCGCAAGTTTTGATTCACCGTATAAACCTTCAAACCCACCATGTTTTGTAACACACATGCAAATCCATATCCACTTAACATCTGGAAGACCCTCAAGTCTATATACAACCATAATAGTTAAACCAGAACAATGGAATATCATGAATATGCATAATCATAGATTTTTAAATGGAAATTCCATAAAACCCTCAAATCCAAGGAACATGAATCTGAGCCATGCAAGTACAAACATCCATTAGGAAAGAGAGGTCCAGGAAATTCTAGGCCCATTTGCAAGCCAACTCCACCACCAACATGTACATGCATTTAAGAGAGAACTAGGCTATTCCAGAAGCTTCCAGATCATCCAATGATCAACTCCATAGCCTACATGCATTCAAGGTTATTCAACTATCAAACAGGAGCTTCATATCAATAACATATCAAATGTAACCACATGACCAACTCCATAAAAGTTTCTATCTTTTCCATTCTTCACAATGCTTGTTGTTTCCAAAAAACAAGATCAACTACAAAACTTCCACTAAGTCAAGGATTAATAATCAACCAATTCCTTCAAAACAAATTCCCTCAAGCTTTCCAAGCTAAGAAATCACAATAGAAGAAATATCCAAAACTCCAAACACCACATGCATCACCATGCGAGCACATGCAAGTCTAGAACTGGCTCTGATACCAAATGAAAGGGAAATGATGAACTCAAAAAGCCTTCCAAGATCCAATATGCACCTTCAGTATCTTATGCTTCTTAAAATAAATCAGATTTTAATCATCTTGATACAAGCACATACTAGTATGCCTTAAAGCGGAAATAGACATAGTTTAATTTTCCATGCATTAACCCTTTTAGGAAAGTTGATGTAGTTTCAGATCTAAGAAAATTTCAGCAGCATAATGGCATGTAAATTAACATTTCAAGAATGAGAAACACAAAGAATAGAAGAGAGATAGACAAAAGAGAAGAAAACATGATATACGTGGGGAAAACCCTTTCGGGTAAAAAACCCCACACTCCAAAGCATCGAACCAATGTATTAATTTGCAACAATAAGGTTACAATACACATGCAGGCTCACAACCTTAACATGGAGACTACATCTTGCTCTTCTAGAGGAAATCCAACAACACTTCAATACCTGCAATCAAAACTATGCATTCTACAATGCAAGGCATCCTATTTATAGGAGATACAAGCTTTGAGAAGCTTCTAGAAGAGGTTAGGCGTCCAAACCCATGTGGCAATAATATCTCACACCATAGGCATGATTTGGACATTTGTACAACATTCTCTTACAACTCTTACAGTTGTCATAACATGCAAAACCTCTCTCCCAAGCTTAGGCACCTAGTTCATGCTTATAGTGTGTTATGACAAATTCCTTACAAATGTCATATAACATGTGCCATAAAAGTTTGTCACACTTACAACACATTCAACAAACAAAGAATAAGTCAAACATGACTATCACACTTATTCTTTCACACTTTTGTCATACCCCACTAAGGCACCACACTTTCTCCATTCAAAATATACCTTATGACGTGTCATAGAATATGTCATAAGATGACATCACTTGTCCTAGGTCCATGATTCCAAGATGGGATGCCTACCTCCACATGTGATGAAGATGTGTCATATAGTCACCTCCAACGGGGATGCCACCCAGCCAGTGGGTCCCACTTAATGACATGACATTGTAGGCAATTAATTAAAACAAATAAATACAATAATACATTAAATAATTCAATGTTAGGACTCTAAGGTTGAAACACCTTATTCCCAACAAAAACTTGTGCCAAGTGTGATGCAACTTGTAGTGGGCTTAAGTGGAATTAAGCCTGCAGAACTGGTTTCTAAAGTGGATAAAGGAAAAAAGGGGATTTGCACATGGAGTGGAAATTTTCTCTTATACATTTTTCCCCCACTTTTGCAAGCACTAACACTAATGAGTGCTTGGTAAAGTAGATCAAGAAATATTAAGGAACTTAGAAATGTATACTTGAACTGTCAAGGAAGTAGATAATACATTAGACAACAAGAACTTGCAACAGATGGCAATGTTAGAGCATAAAAAGCTAAAGGATTCGAGTCAACAAAGTAAAATGACCTTGATGTAGAAGGTTATCTCAATACTATGCGTCGTCCCCAAATAATGACACAAAGAAGGATTTTAAGATGAAGAGGGGAAGAGCATATACTCAGGATGAAGCAGATGCAGATCTTTGATCCGGTATATACAAGAGAGAGATAGAAATGAACAAAGCATGTGGTGAAAGCAAAACTTACTCAGGAGTAGAACCCGCACCACAAAGGAGCTGATAAAAGAAAAACCTCACACAAGGAGGAAACTCGTATCACCGAAAAGTGTGTGGTGAAAGCAAAACCCGATTTGGAGTAGAAACCCCTTCAAGAGGAGAGGGGTCCACTCAAGGGATGTGTTGTTTGAGAAGTAAGGTCTAGTCAGGCTACCCCCAAGCTAGACCTAAAAGGATTTGTTTGAAATAAAAGTTTTAAAAGAGGTCTCTTGGGAACCCTTCAAAAGAGAAAAGGGGTCCACTCAAGGGACGCTTCAGTTGAAAAGATGTAATGAAGAGAGGGGCCCTTAAGAAGGACACACACCTTTGAAATGAGTTATCACTGCCCCCAACATATAGGGGAGGAGAACCATGCAAGATACTTAGAACATGCAGGATAGAGGTAAACCTCGATATCACTTGTCAAGCAAAGTAAAGGCAAGTGCATCAATCAAATGGGAGTTTGATTGCACCTAAATCATGAAGTTGTTGAATTTTGTCCTTCAAGGCTTCACATTCACTTGTGGAATGGCCAAGCACTTGATGGTATGCGTAGAAAGAATGTTTTCCTTTATCATGTTTATGAAGTTTCTTATGTGTAGGAGAAAGAAGAGTGATTAAGTGGGATTTTAGAAGCCACAACAAAATACGCTCTCACTTAGATAAAGGATGAGAGCAAGAAGCAACCCTTTCTCTTGTGGAGGAAGGTTTGAATTCTCACAAGAAGAAGATACAAAGGTAGAAGAAGAAAAATGAGGATCTCCACAGAGTGTTATTCCAACAAGGGGGATCACACTCTTCTATGGGATCACCATCATCCTTCTTGACAAGACTACCAACATTAACCTCCTTGATATAAGTGTGATCATCTTCCTCAGAAGGAGGATCAACACCAAGAACATTACAATTTACATTTAGCTTACCCCGTGATATAGAAGAGTAACCATCTTCGATAGCAGGGTTGGATGATGTTGTCGGAAGGTCTAAGTACATGGGTCAGGTCAACTTTATATTCCTAAATGAAGGAATATGTAAAGTCTAAGGGGCCCCAATCATCACCAAGACATGCATTCCTTTTAGAAAAGGTAGAAAGAGCACACTTAGGACTCCTTGCTTCAGAAGGATCTACTTCAGGGATATTTATCTCAAGAGTATTCTTCATAGTAGGTACTGCTGTAGTAAACATCGACACACTAGAAGACACTAAAGGAATAAGAGTAGGAACAACTGAGGCTTGACCAATAGCTACCATCTCACATAAGTGCATAGCATCAGGGTCAACCTTGACTGTGACTACTTTATTGTTAGCGATGAACTTAATAGATTTATGCCAGGTAGTCGGGACTACACCCATAGCATGAATACATGGTCTACCAAGAAGAAGGTTATAAGGTAGCTTCTTTGAGATAACATACATAAGGGTGGGTACGGTACTAATGGGTCCAAGCTACAAAGGTATTGTACCTAGAGCTTTTCAACCAACATTATTGAACCCATGAATGACAACAAAAGAAGCATTAAGAGAAGATGAGTCAACATTAATCTTAGGCAATAGATCAATGCTACATACATTAAGTGTTGAACCAACATCAACGAGAGTATGTCTAGTGTCAATTTTATTAACTATAATCATTAGAGGGTCCTCTTGCTTTTGTACTTCCGAAGGTAGGAGTTCTTGCAGATAGAATGTGATATTCAGAGAATCCACATGAATATACGCCATCAATGCATCAACATCCGTTAGCCTAATGGAAGAAGGAAAGAGGATCTTTTGCAAGGCTTCCTGAAGCATACCTTGATAAACCGAAGTAGACAGAAGCAAGTCCCATAGTGGGATCTTAGCCAGAGTAACTTGAGGTTGCTCGACAAGATCATTATCATTGGGTGCTTTAGTCATAGGTTTAGGGCTAAAGGAAGACTTGGTTGTTTATTTATTCTATTCTCATAAGTATGGGCTATCGCTCTATAAGAGGGAGCCTTAGAAATATTAGGAGAGTTACTATCAAATGGAACACCATTAATAGAAAAAATTATTTTAGAAGAAGGACTAGTTGGAGTCACATAAATGATCTGTCTCTTAGGCCTTTGAGGGCCAGCGGAGACATAGATCACATTTACTGAATCATCACAGCTAGTAGAACAATTACTTGAATACATATTCTCAACATCAATCCAAACAGGATCAAATGTGGAATAGTTATTTGAAGGAACATTCTCAGCATCGATCTAGGGAGAATTAGATGTGGAAGGAGATTCATCATTCACTAATGCATCATCTCTAGGGGAGGGTGTATTGGAATGAATAGAAGGTAGGGTATCATGAAGAAAGGTATCAATGATTTAATCTTCTTGCGACAAAATATCCTCTAAAGAAAGAGGAACTTCATGAGAAGGATCAAGGATACCAAGTGACATAGGCAAGGCCAAGTCACTGTCACATGTATCAAATGGAATGTCATTAATGTTTTGGATAATATTAGATACATAACTAATAAAAGAAGATATTAATCCATTACAATTTTTTTGAAGAATAATGTTCTTCGCGTCAGGTTCACCAAAATTTGATATAAGGGGATTCGCTACTCACAAGTTCTCTTCATTTAGAGAGCCTCATGGGGTGAGATTCCCTATATCACCTCAATGGAACAACAACTAGAGTTTCAGAATCTGAAAGAGCAAGTCAGAGAGATTTTCTGGACAAACTAACAAACTCTCAGCCAAAGGACGTCAGCGCAGAAGGCAGACGACATCGCAGCACGCTGGCATCCCAGAGGCACGTTGGCATCTTGTAGGGACCAGAGAATGAGTTTATCATAGAAAATGCTTAAATAACCACTTCTACTCTAAATTCTAAAAACCATAGAATATAGTAAAATAACAAAAAGTGATAGAACTATAATGAAGAAGTAGAAATAACAAAGATAAGGAGAAGAAAGGAAATACTTACGACCGTGCAAGTGATGAAGCTTCCAGCTCATTAGTGTCTTCAATACTTGCACACAAGAGGGAGAGAAATTTTTGGGTGGCTATATAGGGGCTTGCCTCAGTCAAACCCTATTTTGGTGTTCCCACCTCCACAAACAGCCAGATAGATAGAGTCAAACCCCGTTTTGGTGTTCCCACCTCCATGAATAGCCAGATAGATAGAGAAGTAGATATGAAGTAAAGAGAACTAAAGCACTACAAAACAGTGTTATACTACTCAACCAAGTAATAGAGGAGAAGAGTGAAAGCTTACCACCTCCACCAAGAGCGCTCAAGGATGCATGGGGGAGAAAATGAGAGGAACTCAAGCCTCTACTGCAATGGTGTTTTATTCCTCACTTTCTCTACTAAAGTGGTGGAGTGTTGATGTTGTTGTTGTGAAGTGTAAAGTGTTTGGCTACAATGCTTAGAGCTATCAAGAGTGATCTCAATTCTTGGAAGAGGATTGTGAAGCTTGTGAATGAGGTCCAGAAGTGGTGAAGAGATGTGTAGAAGATGGAAGAAGATCTGAAGAAGCTGAAATGCTTGTTCAAGGATTGAATATGAAGAAAAGATGAAGATAAATGGCCATATTCGGGTTGATCGGCCAAGGAGGGCATTACAAATTGACCCCCAATGGGAAGTGTAATGCCTCTATAGGATCTAGACATGGGAATTTTTCAGTGACGTAAGCGTGTTGTATGGACGCCTGCGTGTTGCGCGGGAGTCTCTGATAGAATTTGTTGGGGAGGTAAGTGCACTATGTGGACGTGTGTGTGTCGCGCAAGAGTCTCTAATAGAAACACCTCCACCAATGCTCAAAATAGGCACCAAGTGTGATGCAAGCAACAGGCTTAGGTGGAATTAAGCCTCCGAACTTAGTTTTCTAAAGTGGATAAAGGAAAAAAGGGGATTTGCACAAGGGTACAAATTTTCTCTTATACACAATAATAATATAGTTGCTAAATAGATGTCCCACAAAATTTGCACATCACAAAATTTGTGCATGACAAAATTTCACAAGTGTGGTAATATAAATAGAGTGTAAAGAACCTCAATTTTTTTGGGTGTGTAGCATATTCATTTATGCTAAAGGAGAAAAGTGCATCTTCACAAGATACAATAAATAATCCCAGGCATACAATTTATATAACCCTATCATCAAATAGCTTGTAATTAGTAAGGATTTTAAATTCATAAAAAATAAATCTTTGGATGGTAATGATAGATAGTTCCTTAGATATCTTAGTTATGGTACCCATAGATGATAAAGAAGAAGGAAATAAAGATCAACAAGCTGTGTCTATAGTAGATATAGATCATAATAGTTAGTTCTATAAATCACCTACGATAAATCTAGAGCCTAGCACTCAACTTCAAATATTATCTAAATAGCTCCAAAGTCCACCAATTAGCTTTCGTGACATGATTCACAATCAAGAAAATCCAATAGTGAAAATTTCTAAAGATCCAACAATCATCTTCCTAATTCCAGGAAAGATAAGAATAGATTGAGGGATATTAATGAAAATGCAAGGCAGGATGAATTTGATAAAAACCTAAATTTTGCATTATTTTCTCATAGTGATCTAATACATTTTAAATTAGATATATAAAATAAAAGAAATGGAATGAGGTCATGGATGAGGAGATGGATGTAATAAAAAGAAAAGGGACAACAAAGCTAATTTATTTTCTTATGGGTAAACAAGTGGTTGGATTTAAGTGGGTTTATAAAACTAAGAGCAATTCTAAAGAAATATTGAAAGATATAAATCAAGGCTAGTCATGAAATGATAAAAACAATAGCCTAGAAGAGATTGCAATGAGACATATTCTCTCATAGAAATAATGGAAACCATGTGGACAATCCTAAGAATATCAACCCAACACAAGTGGAAGGTGTACCAAACGAATGTGAAAATTTCCTTCCTAAATGGAGTGTTGAAGGAAGTAGTTTATGTTGAATAGCTACCTGGCTATGAAGTCCTAGGACAATAAAATAAAATTTATAGGTTGAAAAAGGCACTCTATGGACTGAAGAAATCACCTTGGGAATGATACAATTGAATTGACTCAAATTTTGAGTAATGGCTTTACAAAAAGAAACATTAAGCCCACACTATACATCAAGCAAATTTATGTTGATATTTTAATTGTTTTCTTGTATGTAGATGATTTAATGTCTATGGGAAATAATGACTTCCTCATTGTTGAGTTCAAGAAATTCATGATTTAAGAGAGTTTGAAATGATAGAATTAGATCTATTGAAATTCTTCCTTGACATTGCAATAGAACAAATTGATAATGATATTTTTTATTTCTCAAATGAAGTAAGCTATAGAAAAATTTAAGTTCTAAATTCTTAATAACTATCCAATACCAACACCAATAGCCATACGTCTAAAATTAAGGAGGATTGCAGCAACAATGCAAAACTAACCTTAGACACGAGTATGGTTGGAAGCTTGATGTATTTAACAACAACCAAGCCTAATATAATGCATGTAGTAAGTATAATTTCCAAATTTATGGAAACACCAAAGGATACACACTAGCAAGCATACTAAAAAATCCTAAGATATGCCAATGTTACCAAGGGATATGACATTTTGTATACTCCATCTTAAATGAGTTTGAGCTAGTTGGATATACTAATAGTGAATGGGAAGAAAATATAGATGTCAGGAATAACACATTGGGATATGTGTTCCATTTACGCTCATGAGTCATTTCATGGGAATCCAATAAACAACCCATATTTTATCTTTTCATAGTAGAATTTGAGTATATTGTAGTGAATGCTAAAACATATCAAGCTATTTGGCTTAGAAGTATCCTTTTAGACTTTAATAAGGAACAAGAATATGTTATAACCATACACTATGACAATGTATAATGAATAGCCCTAACAAGGAACCTCGTGTTTTATGGGCAAAAAAAAATATTAAGATTTTCTATCATTTGATAAGGGATAATGTAGAACATGGATAAATAAATATTAGTTTTGCAAGTATAATTAAGTATTAACTTGCATATATTTTCACCAAGATACTCTTAAAGGATAGTTTTGAACACCTAAGAAGTAGTTTGGGGATCATTGATTTAATGGCAACAAATCAAAGCCTTCTTAGTCAACTCCAAAAGTCATATACAATTAGCTTTGAAAGTAATATATAGTTATATTTGAAGATATTTAAGTTACTTTGGACATTCAACTCTAAAAATTAGATATAAAGGTATGTGCAGGATCATCATGGAAAAAATAGGTCCTTAAGTGGCAAAAAATTTAGAAAAATCAGAGTTAGGCAACTTGACATAAAAATTTAAATAAGTTATCTATATTATTTTAAAAATATGCAAGAATAGAATCTATAGAAAATTGAATGTAGTTTCTAAACTACTAGGCTTTTTTTACTAAATCTATTTGGTGAAAATTTGAAATTTCAATGTAGTAGTACTTAAATTTCAGGGAAAAAATAAGAAGTAGGTGTCTGTCTGACCACCCTAACCACAATAAAATGATAATATTTTTTATAATATTTTAGATATAAGTAGAGGACTCATATTCCAATGTGATGCATTTTTTTTGTATTTTTTTTCCAAGTAAATAATTAATTATGAATTTTTTATTACAACTTTTAAAAAATATAAAAACTTGTATGACTGGCCACCTTAACTTGGTCAAAACTTCATGATTTTTTTTTTTAATCCTATAGTATGTGAAGCATAGAATGTGACGCATGTTTTAGATTCAAAAAATGTGATACCATTTGAAAACTATAGATGTTTTCCAATCATCCTGTCAATCAAGACTTTAGTCATAATTCAAATAGAAAATGAATAATAATTATTTATTAAATTCAAAGTAAATAAAAATTTATATTAGTGGAAAACTGAGAATCTCCTTAAAAAACCCTTTTCATTTCATCAATTTTGGGTAAAAAAAAATCATCAACCACATACCCTTCACATACCCATCATGATCTTGCACATACCCATAAAACTTTAGCTCTAAAGGTCATATACAATATCCAAATGCTTGGTTTAGCTCAAAAAACATATGATCACATGAAAGAGACTAAAGATTAAGGAGTGTTGAAAATACGTAATATTTAGTCAAAGAAATAATTTTTTGACATGTCCTTCATTCCTGCCTAAGATATCTTAAGTTTGTACATCCCATCTTGCAACATCCACTAAACCATTTATTAGAGGCTAAATTTTTATGCGTGATTTGAGACAATTTTTTAATAACAATACTTTTGTGAAAGGAAATATGCATCCACCCAAGATAATTTCCACATAACCTAAATAGAGAAATCTATGACAAGTATTCATAATCCATATGGTAAATAATAGACAACATACCATCAAAATATAACACAAGATATACCCTGGAAATCCCTTCAAGCTCAGGAAAACCCCAACCTCCAAAAGCATCCATTGCTCATGTATTATTTAGCAATAAAAATTACAATACATCTTCAGAGATCTTCATGAATACCTTTGAAATAGAAGCCCTCTTTAAACACTCCATGTGAACAAGCATGTAACCAAACATCTCATGCCATGGTTAAAACCCCGCAAATACCAACAAGAGATGGTCTTAGCCCCTTAGCCAAAATGGTCAACTAGCCAACCTTAGACAACTACCCAAGTGCTTGCTTTTATAGACATAATGCAATGTCCCCTATTGAGGAAGTACATATTTTTTCCCCAAAATTAATAAATCCAATAATAATTTATTTACAAGAGTATTCTTTTACTAAATTACACAATATCAATTGAATTTAGGAAAATACCCATCAAACAAAATGATAGTGTAACATGCACACTATAGACAACCATATTAGGAACTTAAGGGGAAAAGCACAATGGGGCTCTAAGATACTATCCTCCACAACTAATCCCAAGAGTGTCAAACAACCCTACAGTCAAAATAATAAATCATAGATTTGACCAGGCTAAGAAAAGAAAGAGACAAGAATCTAGTAAAGAAAACAAAGAGACAACAGATCCTTTTGCAAAAATAACTCAGTTATTTGAACAAGAATGTTGCAGTCTCAATCCTCTACAATTCTGGTCACAGGAGCATGAAGAATGTGAAATCCAGTTAAGACCTGAATGTAAATCAGTTATCCCATATGAGCCAGCCTATTCACTCAGCCCATCAGAAACAAAGGAAATAGATGAACAATTACAAGAACTTGTTCAAGGAAATTTCATTAGAGAAAGTAAGAGTTCATTTTCCTGTCCAGCCTTTCTGGTAAATAAAAGAGCAGAGCAATTAAGAGGAAAGAAAAGGTTATGCATTAATTACAGACCATTAAATGAGATAATTCTTCCATTTAATTATCCATTTCCCTTTAGTTCCGAACTAATCCGAAGAGCTGCAAATAAAAAGATATTTTCAAAGTTTGATTGCAAATCAGGCTTTTGGCAGGTCAAGGTGAAAGAATCTGACAGATATAAAACAAAATTTTCCGTCCCACAAGGATTATATGAATGGAATGTCATGCCATTTGGTCTTAGCACTGCACCAGCATATTTTCAGCGCAGAATGGATCAGGCACTCAGACATTTAAAAGAATTTTGTGCTGTTTATATTGATGATATATTATTATTCTCAGATTCTGTAGAAGATCACTTGCAGCATTTAGATGCATTATATCAAGCCATTAAAAAACATGGTATTTGTTTGACAACAAAGAAAATGGTAATTGGTACTTCTGAGATAGATTTCTTAGGATTGCATCTTCAGGATGGGAAGGTAATGTTACAACCTCATATTCTTGCCAGGATTCAAAAATTTCCAGATATTTTAACTGACAAGAAACAGATTCAAAGATTCTTAGGTTGTCTCAATTATCTTTCACCATTTTACAAAGGATTAGCAGAAGACAGGAGAATTATCCAGCATCATCTCAAAGACAACACAGAACAATGGTCTGACAATGCAACAGGAGCAATCCAACGGATAAAGGTAAAATGTCAAAAGCTGCCAGCACTCCAAAATCCTGTTGATAATCTTCCTTTATATTTATATACAGATGCCTCTGATAAAACATGGTCAGCAGTATTGATTCAAGAAGAAGAATCAAGAAAAAATGTATGTGGTTATAGATTTGGTACATTCATAGACACTCAATCAAGATACCACATATATGAGAAAGAAATCTTAGCAGTAAAAAATGGGATCAAAAAATTCAAAATATTCTTAAAACCAGTCCATTTTACTGTTCGCACAGACAGCCAAGCAATGAGAAATCTGCTCAGCAAAAAACCTGATGAAGATATTGCTCAAGGGAGAATTGCCAGATGGTACTTTGAGTTCCAAGGTTATGATTTCAAGATTGAATGGATTAAAGGAGAACTTAACCCACTTGCAGAATCTCTTACCAGAGAAATGGCATGTTCCATATATACTGACCTTGAATTTCAGGGATGTGAATACTATAGACCAGATGGAGCAGTTATGTATATTGCAGATTTCGGCCAGGGGAATATTCAAATCCTCCCTTCACTTCCAAAAGATATAATCATTCTTTTATTAGAAACTTATTTTTTGAATAAGTGGCTAACATATCTCAGAAGGCATATTGAATATCAATTTAACCATGTCATTCTAGATCCTGAAGAAGAAGATGGTTTCAAGAGAGAAATTGGGATGGAATTCGCCCCAATCAGCTACTGGTGTGGAAGACAGATGATTCATATCAGAATCAAAGGATTGTTTGGTATGAATTGGTCTAAAAGGAGTAAAATGAATCTGTTAAAATTGATTAAATTTGGTTTCATAACTCGTCTTTCTTTGCACCAAGATAACTTTGAAGATTATGCTAATTTAGTTGGTGGCAGGTTCAATCAAGATATGGAACAATTCTTTGAATTTATACATCCTGGTTTTACTCATGCAATCTGTGATGGTCTTACAGATTATTTAGAAACTTATCCTCGTAATGGATACTACTTTCCCAGGATCGAATATTATCCTTTAGCGCAACACTGGAAAGCTGAAGTCAGAATCCAAAACCAAGAAGTCACTCTTCGACCAGCTTTACTTGCAGCAAGGCTTGAAAAGGATATTGCATACTCAAATGACTACATGGTGCAAATAGATTACGCCTTCAACGCCACTCAGGAAGATTGGGAAAAAGCTTGTTCAGAGCTACCTGATGATCTTTTAGATCCTATTCCCTTTGGAAGCTAGCATATGGGCTTGTCTATGCCGTGATGTCACCCACGTTAAGACGTGACAGATAGGATGCTACCTATCCACAAAAAAGCAGAACCCATAATGACTTTTGGGTGTAAAGTCATCGTGTACGTGACACGAGTCCTAATCACGGTTGTTGAAGATTCCTTGTTCATGCCTTTTAAAATGGCTACAGGAATTCTTGTCAGTTGGTTCTTATCCCTGTTCACGCACTTACCCTTTAGGCGGTGCTACGAATAAGATGCTTTTTGTTGTCACTCTTCTATTGGCGGATTTCAAAAATTATGAAGAGAAGGTTAAAGTTCCGCTCCGATGGAATCAGTCTTTTGCTATAAAAGGACCTCGGAGACGCCTATCTCAACACACCAAGTTTTACACCAAGTTTTACACCAAACTTAACATTGAGTTTGAGATCGAGTCTTAGAAGAGTCTAGGATATCAGACTTATGCTCTCTCCTGCGCCATAGTGCGATCTGGATGATCAGAATCTGATTATATTGTAATGAGTTTTCATAGTGGAACAAGTTTTGAATGCAAAGTTTGCTTATTCCTATTCTTCCTCATCTGTGCAATCTGTGTCATTGGATTTGGTATTTATCATTTTTGCTTCCAGAACTCTTGTTGAAGTTATTCCGCAAATTGGTATCAGAGCCATAAAATTAAAAAAATTATTACTATGCCCGTGTCTTTCGAACTTGAATCTCAAGTTATAGATAGTCTGAGAGAAGCACATTGTTCATCTGGTTTTAGTTTATTCCTTAAAGCTGGAATGTTTGTCGCTATCTTTGTTGTGGTTATTATTGTCATCTTGAAACTAGCATTGCCTCATTGAGTTGGTTAACCCCCATTGTAAGCTATTTGGAGATCGTATTCTGCATTGGAGCTATCGCAAGTAACTGTGGACCTGCAGTAAGATCGTAAATCCCGCTTTAGCCGAAGGACAGGCGCCAAGGGTGAGCAGTAAGTCAGAAATTGTAGCAGTGAACGGATTCAAAGCTTCCAAGTAAGTTTATTCCTCCATTATGGCAAGTCAGCGCTCTATGAATGCAAGTAGCTCTCTTTCAAATGTCATTCATAACTATTTCCAGGATAAAGATGAACTGATAGATGATAAAGGAAATTTTAAGTTCCCAGATGTAAAGATTTCAGATTTATATCCTGAAAAAGGCATAAAGGAAAAAGTAATGCATTCTGTTAGACAATCAGAGATAAACCTTAGAGTTTCTGGAGTTGGGATCTGCCCAGTATATTTACCATTCTTGTTATCTGATGATATTAAAAGATGGAAGGAGAAAGGATACTTTCATGTCCACTTCTCATTAGTTGATATAATCCTTCATCCGCATTTTAATTTTGATATAGGAGCAGAATATTTTGCGACTCTCATAGATACTCGGTGTACTATTTGGGATCAAGCTGTGATAGCACAGTTTAGAGGTAGATTAGTAAAATCTACTGATGAAGAAAATGGTGGTGACGCTTTAATGTCAGTTCGTCCGAATTTCACCATCAATCTCAATGATAAATATGTACAGTCTGCTTTCTGTTTGTTATTACAAGTTAAAGGTGTAGTTTTGCAGCCTGAGTCTGTTTATGTGACTGTTGGTGGTCGTTGTGTATATAGACTATTAAATACTGTTTTCCCTCCTTCACGATTTCCAGCAGGTGTCAGCTATACTAAAGCCAATGCTAATGTAGATAGTCATGGAAGGCATATAGATGCAACTGGATTTGATATAGGATTCCCTATTATAGAACAACAAATCCATAGATCTCAACCATCATTCCAAAACCTTCCATTACCTCCTACTCGGCTATTTTCTGAAAAACCCAAGATTCAAAGTAGAAGGTTAGCAAGCATTGACCTCCAGAGTCTCCCTGACCAACAACCATTGTTTGTCCAACCGGAGAGACCTTCAACCTCATCTGCACCTCGGTTATCAAGATCTTTTTCTATGTCAAAAAACTTCCCAACTACTTCAAATAAGCCATTCCTTGATTATAATCCTGAAGAAAATATTGAATCCTCTCGGTTTCCTCGATATAGAGAGATACCCTCTTCTCTAGAAAACCCTGAACTAATAGATAAACTTGCTAGACAAGTCAGCCAGAGATTAGCTTTAACGTCAAAGCCAGAATCTCAACCTGATAAAAAGGGAAAAGGGATAAAACTCACAAAGATGAGTGAAAAAGGATGTATGATAAGAGAAAAACCTCTTAAGAAGCATCTCCCTAGAGCAGAGACTGAGAAGAGACATAAATATAAGATGGAAATTAACCATCAAGAACAGGAAATAATCAGTGTAGAACCAGGAAGATGGCCCCCATCAGATGGATTTGTACAAATAAATCCTGATAAAAATCATTGGGGAAGATATGAATCAAAGATTCATACAGAATTGGGAAGGAAACAAAAGAACTCAGAAGCTCAAAGAAATTGGATTTCTCAGTGGTTAGCTTCTGCACAAGAAAATATTGATGACATAGCAATTGATACTAAATACTCTGTAGATAACTCTGTCAATATTGTAAATAAGATTGACATTATTTCTGAAGACCAGCAACAACTTTTCTCTGTAACAAAGAATGTTGAACATTTTTGTGGATCTTTATCCAATGAAGTCGCCAGTGTAAGTTATGATGTTGGTCAAACACATACCAGCATTAAGAAAGTCATTTCTGTTCAAGAACATCAGGATAACTATCTGACCCATATATATGGAAATCAGCAGAACAATGAAACATCTAGAAAAGATGATGCTGATGAGAAAAATATTCTTTTATCCAATATTTCAAAAAAATTGGAAAAGGTCAGATTATACACAAAAAAGATCAGAGTAACACAGACTGGCAAAGATAGTAGTAGTTCTGGGGAAGAAAAAGTATAGGAACAACCTCCAAAAATAACTATTCCAGAACCCCAGCACAAACAAAAGGTCCTCATACAGAGAAGAAAATCTTCTTCAGCTACTTCTTCGACTTCTTCTTCTAAGAAAAAGTCTATACATATATTCTTGCCCCCTAAGGATCATACTTCAGTAGGTAAAGAAAAATGTCTTCCAGTTCAGGAACAGAAAGAACCTTTGAAGGATTGGTTAGAAGAAATTGGTGTTGAACCTGAAACAGAAGAACCTGTTTATATGGATGAACCAATCTTTGCAAACAAAGATTCAGAACTTTCTCTTTCTGATACTAGTCCTACATTCACTAACAATACTGACCATTCATCTTCTATTTCTACTGATGATGAAGATTCTTCAGATCTTCTAGATCTGTCCACTTATCAGCAAGTGAATGAACAAGAACCATGGGAATCTCTCAAGAAACTCTCCATGGATATAGAAATGCAAGAGCCAGTTACTGAGAATCTGAGACCTGAACAGATGCGTCCTTATGCATCTAGTGGTTATATTTTAAATATAGATAATTTGGTCAATCCTTATGAAGCTCTTTGCACTTGGACAGATACATTAGAAAATCTCTTTGAAAGAGGAGGAACATGGACAGAACCTGGAAAAGTTCTGTCATGGATATAAGAAGATTCCATTAGACGCTTTTGTGGACACAGGATCATCAAGGTCATTAGCTAAAACTAATGCAATCCCAGCATGCTTCTGGAAAGAAAAGAATGATCTTCCACAAAGCTATATTATTTAAATTCTTTACCATGTGGATTAGGAGCTTGGGCACAGGATTATATTATCAGAAAAGAAAACCAGCATCTTGATGATGTTAGCTTTCCTACATTGAGAAGATTGATCAGATACAAGTTAGAAAAACAATGTCTGTTAGGAGCATTGCAGCTCAACAAAGAAGAATACAACTATACTTGTAATCTGAAAGAATTTTGTAATCTTCCTCCAATCAACCAGTTAAAAGATTTCCAGCAATTAAAGGAATTCAAAAAGAAAAAAGGTTGTGGACAAAACTGCAGATGCCATAAATGCTCTAAAAAGAAAGGGCACTACCATGATGGAGAATTCAGATTTAAAAGAAGTAAACATGGTAGATATAGAAAAAGAAGGCACTATAAGGCAGTTCCTTACCAGAAAAGAAGTACTCATAACCCTCCTTGGTTACTAAAAAGGAGAGATACTTCATCAAATAAAAGGGTCAAATGTTTCATTTGTAATGGACCCCATTATGCAACTAACTGTCCCAAGAAATTAAATCCTGGAACAAAGATTTATGCTTGTTTTGAAAATGCAAATCCAGATTGGGATGTTGTACAATTTACTGATCAGCTAACAGATTTATATGAACTTGTGGAAATTGTCCCTGATTCTAATTTCATGCTGAGATCTAAAGATAGAAGAAAAATGAAGACTCTATCTCATTCAAGCAGCAGCAGCAGTTCAGAACTAAGTTCTGACTCAGATGAAGATTTTTTGGTTTCTTTGTTAAAAACCACACTTGGGGACATCAATACAAAAATTCAGATTGAAAAATCCAAAGACCCCTACAAAATAGCCTGCACAAGAGAAGAAAGAAGAAAAGCCGTACATCAACATCTAGCCAGAATGAAGGAATTAGGCAAAGAAAAGAAAGATGTTGAAAAACAGCTCAAACTACAGCAAAAGCCCTCTGCACATCACTCCAAAGATGTTGATCATGGATATAAAATACCTCCATGGCAGAGAAAAACACAGGAAACTTCTTCTTCACACTCTCATAAGCATTCTTCTGTAGATTCTGATATGATTACTATCTTTAAGAAATTTGATCTTTTACTCAATGATATGACTGACCTTAAAAGATTATTAAAAGATCAACAGAAAGCTATCAGAAATCTTTCTGCAGAAGTGGGAGAAATCAAAGATATTCTTTATCAGGCAGATCAAGAAGATCAAGAAGATATACAGTCAGCAGGTAATAGCAGCGGCAATCAGGAATGTAATCCTTTCGCCCCTCTTAAAAGAGAAAAGCACTGTTCTTTACTACTTGCAAATAATGGAAATTACATCAGAATAAATCTATGCTTTCATGGATATAAGAAGATTCCATTAGACGCTTTTGTGGACACAGGATCATCAAGGTCATTAGCTAAAACTAATGCAATCCCAGCATGCTTCTGGAAAGAAAAGAATGATCTTCCACAAAGCTATGCAATAAATGGACAGAGAATACACATGGGCAGGTATGCGCAAGATGTGCATATAGAAATTATGGGAAAAACATTTGTTACAGATTTCATTGAATACAATGATCTAGAGGATGATGTTTTACTAGGATTCTTATTTTTTACTAAATATGAGCCTCTCCAATTTTGGAAGCATAAAATCTCTTTAAAACATGAAGATGGTCAAATTGAGATCCCTACACTCAAAATAATAAATCATAGATTTGACCAGGCTAAGAAAAGAAAGAGACAAGAATCTAGTAAAGAAAACAAAGAGACAACAGATCCTTTTGCAAAAATAACTCAGTTATTTGAACAAGAATGTTGCAGTCTCAATCCTCTACAATTCTGGTCACAGGAGCATGAAGAATGTGAAATCCAGTTAAGACCTGAATGTAAATCAGTTATCCCATATGAGCCAGCCTATTCACTCAGCCCATCAGAAACAAAGGAAATAGATGAACAATTACAAGAACTTGTTCAAGGAAATTTCATTAGAGAAAGTAAGAGTTCATTTTCCTGTCCAGCCTTTCTGGTAAATAAAAGAGCAGAGCAATTAAGAGGAAAGAAAAGGTTATGCATTAATTACAGACCATTAAATGAGATAATTCTTCCATTTAATTATCCATTTCCCTTTAGTTCCGAACTAATCCGAAGAGCTGCAAATAAAAAGATATTTTCAAAGTTTGATTGCAAATCAGGCTTTTGGCAGGTCAAGGTGAAAGAATCTGACAGATATAAAACAGCATTTTCCGTCCCACAAGGATTATATGAATGGAATGTCATGCCATTTGGTCTTAGCACTGCACCAGCATATTTTCAGCGCAGAATGGATCAGGCACTCAGACATTTAAAAGAATTTTGTGCTGTTTATATTGATGATATATTATTATTCTCAGATTCTGTAGAAGATCACTTGCAGCATTTAGATGCATTATATCAAGCCATTAAAAAACATGGTATTTGTTTGACAGCAAAGAAAATGGTAATTGGTACTTCTGAGATAGATTTCTTAGGATTGCATCTTCAGGATGGGAAGGTAATGTTACAACCTCATATTCTTGCCAGGATTCAAAAATTTCCAGATATTTTAACTGACAAGAAACAGATTCAAAGATTCTTAGGTTGTCTCAATTATCTTTCACCATTTTACAAAGGATTAGCAGAAGACAGGAGAATTATCCAGCATCATCTCAAAGACAACACAAAACAATGGTCTGACAATGCAACAGGAGCAATCCAACGGATAAAGGTAAAATGTCAAAAGCTGCTAGCACTCCAAAATCCTGTTGATAATCTTCCTTTATATTTATATACAGATGCCTCTGATAAAACATGGTCAGCAGTATTGATTCAGGAAGAAGAATCAAGAAAAAATGTATGTGGTTATAGATCTGGTACATTCACAGACACTCAATCAAGATACCACATATATGAGAAAGAAATCTTAGCAGTAAAAAATGGGATCAAAAAATTCAAAATATTCTTAAAACCAGTCCATTTTACTGTTCGCACAGACAGCCAAGCAATGAGAAATCTGCTCAGCAAAAAACCTGATGAAGATATTGCTCAAGGGAGAATTGCCAGATGGTACTTTGAGTTCCAAGGTTATGATTTCAAGATTGAATGGATTAAAGGAGAACTTAACCCACTTGCAGAATCTCTTACCAGAGAAATGGCATGTTCCATATATACTGACCTTGAATTTCAGGGATGTGAATACTATAGACCAGATGGAGCAGTTATGTATATTGCAGATTTCGGCCAGGGGAATATTCAAATCCTCCCTTCACTTCCAAAAGATATAATCATTCTTTTATTAGAAACTTATTTTTTGAATAAGTGGCTAACATATCTCAGAAGGCATATTGAATATCAATTTAACCATGTCATTCTAGATCCTGAAGAAGAAGATGGTTTCAAGAGAGAAATTGGGATGGAATTCGCCCCAATCAGCTACTGGTGTGGAAGACAGATGATTCATATCAGAATCAAAGGATTGTTTGGTATGAATTGGTCTAAAAGGAGTAAAATGAATCTGTTAAAATTGATTAAATTTGGTTTCATAACTCGTCTTTCTTTGCACCAAGATAACTTTGAAGATTATGCTGATTTAGTTGGTGGCAGGTTCAATCAAGATATGGAACAATTCTTTGAATTTATACATCCTGGTTTTACTCATGCAATCTGTGATGGTCTTACAGATTATTTAGAAACTTATCCTCGTAATGGATACTACTTTCCCAGGATCGAATATTATCCTTTAGCGCAACACTGGAAAGCTGAAGTCAGAATCCAAAACCAAGAAGTCACTCTTCGACCAGCTTTACTTGCAGCAAGGGAATATTCAAATCCTCCCTTCACTTCCAAAAGATATAATCATTCTTTTATTAGAAACTTATTTTTTGAATAAGTGGCTAACATATCTCAGAAGGCATATTGAATATCAATTTAACCATGTCATTCTAGATCCTGAAGAAGAAGATGGTTTCAAGAGAGAAATTGGGATGGAATTCGCCCCAATCAGCTACTGGTGTGGAAGACAGATGATTCATATCAGAATCAAAGGATTGTTTGGTATGAATTGGTCTAAAAGGAGTAAAATGAATCTGTTAAAATTGATTAAATTTGGTTTCATAACTCGTCTTTCTTTGCACCAAGATAACTTTGAAGATTATGCTGATTTAGTTGGTGGCAGGTTCAATCAAGATATGGAACAATTCTTTGAATTTATACATCCTGGTTTTACTCATGCAATCTGTGATGGTCTTACAGATTATTTAGAAACTTATCCTCGTAATGGATACTACTTTGCCAGGATCGAATATTATCCTTTAGCGCAACACTGGAAAGCTGAAGTCAGAATCCAAAACCAAGAAGTCACTCTTCGACCAGCTTTACTTGCAGCAAGGCTTGAAAAGGATATTGCATACTCAAATGACTACATGGTGCAAATAGATTACGCCTTCAACGCCACTCAGGAAGATTGGGAAAAAGCTTGTTCAGAGCTACCTGATGATCTTTTAGAAAATGCAAATCCAGATTGGGATGTTGTACAATTTACTGATCAGCTAACAGATTTATATGAACTTGTGGAAATTGTCCCTGATTCTAATTTCATGCTGAGATCTAAAGATAGAAGAAAAATGAAGACTAAATCTCATTCAAGCAGCAGCAGCAGTTCAGAACTAAGTTCTGACTCAGATGAAGATTTTTTGGTTTCTTTGTTAAAAACCACACTTGGGGACATCAATACAAAAATTCAGATTGAAAAATCCAAAGACCCCTACAAAATAGCCTGCACAAGAGAAGAAAGAAGAAAAGCCGTACATCAACATCTAGCCAGAATGAAGGAATTAGGCAAAGAAAAGAAAGATGTTGAAAAACAGCTCAAACTACAGCAAAAGCCCTCTGCACATCACTCCAAAGATGTTGATCATGGATATAAAATACCTCCATGGCAGAGAAAAACACAGGAAACTTCTTCTTCACACTCTCATAAGCATTCTTCTGTAGATTCTGATATGATTACTATCTTTAAGAAATTTGATCTTTTACTCAATGATATGACTGACCTTAAAAGATTATTAAAAGATCAACAGAAAGCTATCAGAAATCTTTCTGCAGAAGTGGGAGAAATCAAAGATATTCTTTATCAGGCAGATCAAGAAGATCAAGAAGATATACAGTCAGCAGGTAATAGCAGCGGCAATCAGGAATGTAATCCTTTCGCCCCTCTTAAAAGAGAAAAGCACTGTTCTTTACTACTTGCAAATAATGGAAATTACATCAGAATAAATCTATGCTTTCATGGATATAAGAAGATTCCATTAGACGCTTTTGTGGACACAGGATCATCAAGGTCATTAGCTAAAACTAATGCAATCCCAGCATGCTTCTGGAAAGAAAAGAATGATCTTCCACAAAGCTATGCAATAAATGGACAGAGAATACACATGGGCAGGTATGCGCAAGATGTGCATATAGAAATTATGGGAAAAACATTTGTTACAGATTTCATTGAATACAATGATCTAGAGGATGATGTTTTACTAGGATTCTTATTTTTTACTAAATATGAGCCTCTCCAATTTTGGAAGCATAAAATCTCTTTAAAACATGAAGATGGTCAAATTGAGATCCCTACACTCAAAATAATAAATCATAGATTTGACCAGGCTAAGAAAAGAAAGAGACAAGAATCTAGTAAAGAAAACAAAGAGACAACAGATCCTTTTGCAAAAATAACTCAGTTATTTGAACAAGAATGTTGCAGTCTCAATCCTCTACAATTCTGGTCACAGGAGCATGAAGAATGTGAAATCCAGTTAAGACCTGAATGTAAATCAGTTATCCCATATGAGCCAGCCTATTCACTCAGCCCATCAGAAACAAAGGAAATAGATGAACAATTACAAGAACTTGTTCAAGGAAATTTCATTAGAGAAAATCAGTTAAGACCTGAATGTAAATCAGTTATCCCATATGAAATCAGCCTATTCACTCAGCCCATCAGAAACAAAGGAAATAGATGAACAATTACAAGAACTTGTTCAAGGAAATTTCATTAGAGAAAATCAGTTAAGACCTGAATGTAAATCAGTTATCCCATATGAAATCAGCCTATTCACTCAGCCCATCAGAAACAAAGGAAATAGATGAACAATTACAAGAACTTGTTCAAGGAAATTTCATTAGAGAAAATCAGTTAAGACCTGAATGTAAATCAGTTATCCCATATGAATGTAAATTTCTATATGCACATCTTGCGCATACCTGCTTTATCCAAATTATCAAGAGTTGATTTGAGTTCTCCTTCCATGTCCACTATGCAATCTTCTTCAGTAAATGCTTCAAGGATAATATCTTCAAGAGGGATAGGATACTTTCTTGTAGCCATGTGTTCAACTCAAAGATCTACCTCAGTGGTCAAGCCAATTGAAGGAACCAAGCTCTGATACCAATTGTTGAACACCTGGAATACTGAGAGGAGGGGGGTTAATTAGTATTCACTAAAATTCATTACCTTCATAAACATTCATTTAATGCATCATATTAACTTTATAGTAATGGAAAGGAACATAGAAAACATGCATCACATCAAAGAACACAAGAACACCATATTTTATGTGGAAAACCCAAAAAGGGGAAAACCACAGTGAGGATTAGCTCACAATATATTATAACCAATTATAAGATATTACAGAATGGCTCACTGTCAGGTGGACTCATTGTTCGGAGTACTCACTATCCAGAGAATAGAAGAAATGGCTCATTTATGAGATAGAAAAGAAGGTGACTTACTGTCAGATATTTGAACTAATATAATGCATCTACAATATGTTGTAGATAGTTCCAACTATGCTCTGTAAATTGACTTAACACACTTCATGCTTCACAACTATCATACTTTATTTTATCGTGCATTATATTCACATCACACCTTGTCACACTCACACACTTATCATCACAACTATATCTTCATACCAAACAATCCTTTGATTCTGATATGAATCATCTGTCTTCCACACCAGTAGCTGATTGGGGCGAATTCCATCCCAATTTCTCTCTTGAAACCATCTTCTTCTTCAGGATCTAGAATGACATGGTTAAATTGATATTCAATATGCCTTCTGAGATATGTTAGCCACTTATTCAAAAAATAAGTTTCTAATAAAAGAATGATTATATCTTTTGGAAGTGAAGGGAGGATTTGAATATTCCCCTGGCCGAAATCAGCAATATACATAGCTGCTCCATCTGGTCTATAGTATTCACATCCCTGAAATTCAAGGTCAGTATATATGTAACATGCCATTTCTCTGGTAAGAGAGTCTGCAAGTGGGTTAAGTTCTCCTTTAATCCATTCAATCTTGAAATCATAACCTTGGAACTCAAAGTACCATCTGGCAATTCTCCCTTGAGCAATATCTTCATCAGGTTTTTTGCTGAGCAGATTTCTCATTGCTTGGCTGTCTGTGCGAACAGTAAAATGGACTGGTTTTAAGAATATTTTGAATTTTTTGATCCCATTTTTTACGGCTAAGATTTCTTTCTCATATATGTGGTATCTTGATTGAGTGTCTGTGAATGTACCAGATCTATAACCACATACATTTTTTCTTGATTCTTCTTCCTGAATCAATACTGCTGACCATGTTTTATCAGAGGCATCTGTATATAAATATAAAGGAAGATTATCAACAGGATTTTGGAGTGCTGGCAGCTTTTGACATTTTACCTTTATCCGTTGGATTGCTCCTGTTGCATTGTCAGACCATTGTTCTGTGTTGTCTTTGAGATGATGCTGGATAATTCTCCTGTCTTCTGCTAATCCTTTGTAAAATGGTGAAAGATAATTGAGACAACCTAAGAATCTTTGAATCTGTTTCTTGTCAGTTAAAATATCTAGAAATTTTTGAATCCTGGCAAGAATATGAGGTTGTAACATTACCTTCCCATCCTGAAGATGCAATCCTAAGAAATCTATCTCAGAAGTACCAATTACCATTTTCTTTGCTGTCAAACAAATACCATGTTTTTTAATGGCTTGATATAATGCATCTAAATGCTGCAAGTGATCTTCTACAGAATCTGAGAATAATAATATATCATCAATATAAACAGCACAAAATTCTTTTAAATGTCTGAGTGCCTGATCCATTCTGCGCTGAAAATATGCTGGTGCAGTGCTAAGACCAAATGGCATGACATTCCATTCATATAATCCTTGTGGGACGGAAAATGCTGTTTTATATCTGTCAGATTCTTTCACCTTGACCTGCCAAAAGCCTGATTTGCAATCAAACTTTGAAAATATCTTTTTATTTGCAGCTCTTCGGATTAGTTCGGAACTAAAGGGAAATGGATAATTAAATGGAAGAATTATCTCATTTAATGGTCTGTAATTAATGCATAACCTTTTCTTTCCTCTTAATTGCTCTGCTCTTTTATTTACCAGAAAGGCTGGACAGGAAAATGAACTCTTACTTTCTCTAATGAAATTTCCTTGAACAAGTTCTTGTAATTGTTCATCTATTTCCTTTGTTTCTGATGGGCTGAGTGAATAGGCTGGCTCATATGGGATAATTGATTTACATTCAGGTCTTAACTGGATTTCACATTCTTCATGCTCCTGTGACCAGAATTGTAGAGGATTGAGACTGCAACATTCTTGTTCAAATAACTGAGTTATTTTTGCAAAAGGATCTGTTGTCTCTTTGTTTTCTTTACTAGATTCTTGTCTCTTTCTTTTCTTAGCCTGGTCAAATCTATGATTTACTATTTTGAGTGTAGGGGTCTCAATTTGACCATCTTCATGTTTTAAAGAGATTTTATGCTTCCAAAATTGGAGAGGCTCATATTTAGTAAAAAATAAGAATCCTAGTAAAACATCATCCTCTAGATCATTGTATTCAATGAAATCTGTAACAAATGTTTTTCCCATAATTTCTATATGCACATCTTGCGCATACCTGCCCATGTGTATTCTCTGTCCATTTATTGCATAGCTTTGTGGAAGATCATTCTTTTCTTTCCAGAAGCATGCTGGGATTGCATTAGTTTTAGCTAATGACCTTGATGATCCTGTGTCCACAAAAGCGTCTAATGGAATCTTCTTATATCCATGAAAGCATAGATTTATTCTGATGTAATTTCCATTATTTGCAAGTAGTAAAGAACAGTGCTTTTCTCTTTTAAGAGGGGCGAAAGGATTACATTCCTGATTGCCGCTGCTATTACCTGCTGACTGTATATCTTCTTGATCTTCTTCATCTACCTGATAAAGAATATCTTTGATTTCTCCCACTTCTGCAGAAAGATTTCTGATAGCTTTCTGTTGATCTTTTAATAATCTTTTAAGTTCAGTCATATCATTGAGTAAAAGATCAAATTTCTTAAAGATAGTAATCATATCAGAATCTACAGAAGAATGCTTATGAGAGTGTGAAGAAGAAGTTTCCTGTGTTTTTCTCTGCCATGGAGGTATTTTATATCCATGATCAACATCTTTGGAGTGATGTGCAGAGGGCTTTTGCTGTAGTTTGAGCTGTTTTTCAACATCTTTCTTTTCTTTGCTTAATTCCTTCATTCTGGCTAGATGTTGATGTTGATTTCTCCCACTTCTGCAGAAAGATTTCTGATAGCTTTCTGTTGATCTTTTAATAATCTTTTAAGGTCAATCATATCATTGAGTAAAAGATCAAATTTCTTAAAGATAGTAATCATATCAGAATCTACAGAAGAATGCTTATGAGGATGTTAGATATATAAAATAAAAGAAATGGAATGAGGTCATGGATGAGGAGATGGATGTAATAAAAAGAAAAGGGACAACAAAGCTAATTTATTTTCTTATGGGTAAACAAGTGGTTGGATTTAAGTGGGTTTATAAAACTAAGAGCAATTCTAAAGAAATATTGAAAGATATAAATCAAGGCTAGTCATGAAATGATAAAAACAATAGCCTAGAAGAGATTGCAATGAGACATATTCTCTCATAGAAATAATGGAAACCATGTGGACAATCCTAAGAATATCAACCCAACACAAGTGGAAGGTGTACCAAACGAATGTGAAAATTTCCTTCCTAAATGGAGTGTTGAAGGAAGTAGTTTATGTTGAATAGCTACCTGGCTATGAAGTCCTAGGACAATAAAATAAAATTTATAGGTTGAAAAAGGCACTCTATGGACTGAAGAAATCACCTTGGGAATGATACAATTGAATTGACTCAAATTTTGAGTAATGGCTTTACAAAAAGAAACATTAAGCCCACACTATACATCAAGCAAATTTATGTTGATATTTTAATTGTTTTCTTGTATGTAGATGATTTAATGTCTATGGGAAATAATGACTTCCTCATTGTTGAGTTCAAGAAATTCATGATTTAAGAGAGTTTGAAATGATAGAATTAGATCTATTGAAATTCTTCCTTGACATTGCAATAGAACAAATTGATAATGATATTTTTTATTTCTCAAATGAAGTAAGCTATAGAAAAATTTAAGTTCTAAATTCTTAATAACTATCCAATACCAACACCAATAGCCATACGTCTAAAATTAAGGAGGATTGCAGCAACAATGCAAAACTAACCTTAGACACGAGTATGGTTGGAAGCTTGATGTATTTAACAACAACCAAGCCTAATATAATGCATGTAGTAAGTATAATTTCCAAATTTATGGAAACACCAAAGGATACACACTAGCAAGCATACTAAAAAATCCTAAGATATGCCAATGTTACCAAGGGATATGACATTTTGTATACTCCATCTTAAATGAGTTTGAGCTAGTTGGATATACTAATAGTGAATGGGAAGAAAATATAGATGTCAGGAATAACACATTGGGATATGTGTTCCATTTACGCTCATGAGTCATTTCATGGGAATCCAATAAACAACCCATATTTTATCTTTTCATAGTAGAATTTGAGTATATTGTAGTGAATGCTAAAACATATCAAGCTATTTGGCTTAGAAGTATCCTTTTAGACTTTAATAAGGAACAAGAATATGTTATAACCATACACTATGACAATGTATAATGAATAGCCCTAACAAGGAACCTCGTGTTTTATGGGCAAAAAAAAATATTAAGATTTTCTATCATTTGATAAGGGATAATGTAGAACATGGATAAATAAATATTAGTTTTGCAAGTATAATTAAGTATTAACTTGCATATATTTTCACCAAGATACTCTTAAAGGATAGTTTTGAACACCTAAGAAGTAGTTTGGGGATCATTGATTTAATGGCAACAAATCAAAGCCTTCTTAGTCAACTCCAAAAGTCATATACAATTAGCTTTGAAAGTAATATATAGTTATATTTGAAGATATTTAAGTTACTTTGGACATTCAACTCTAAAAATTAGATATAAAGGTATGTGCAGGATCATCATGGAAAAAATAGGTCCTTAAGTGGCAAAAAATTTAGAAAAATCAGAGTTAGGCAACTTGACATAAAAATTTAAATAAGTTATCTATATTATTTTAAAAATATGCAAGAATAGAATCTATAGAAAATTGAATGTAGTTTCTAAACTACTAGGCTTTTTTTAAAATCTATTTGGTGAAAATTTGAAATTTCAATGTAGTAGTACTTAAATTTCAGGGAAAAAATAAGAAGTAGGTGTCTGTCTGACCACCCTAACCACAATAAAATGATAATATTTTTTATAATATTTTAGATATAAGTAGAGGACTCATATTCCAATGTGATGCATTTTTTTTGTATTTTTTTTCCAAGTAAATAATTAATTATGAATTTTTTATTACAACTTTTAAAAAATATAAAAACTTGTATGACTGGCCACCTTAACTTGGTCAAAACTTCATGATTTTTTTTTTTAATCCTATAGTATGTGAAGCATAGAATGTGACGCATGTTTTAGATTCAAAAAATGTGATACCATTTGAAAACTATAGATGTTTTCCAATCATCCTGTCAATCAAGACTTTAGTCATAATTCAAATAGAAAATGAATAATAATTATTTATTAAATTCAAAGTAAATAAAAATTTATATTAGTGGAAAACTGAGAATCTCCTTAAAAAACCCTTTTCATTTCATCAATTTTGGGTAAAAAAAAATCATCAACCACATACCCTTCACATACCCATCATGATCTTGCACATACCCATAAAACTTTAGCTCTAAAGGTCATATACAATATCCAAATGCTTGGTTTAGCTCAAAAAACATATGATCACATGAAAGAGACTAAAGATTAAGGAGTGTTGAAAATACGTAATATTTAGTCAAAGAAATAATTTTTTGACATGTCCTTCATTCCTGCCTAAGATATCTTAAGTTTGTACATCCCATCTTGCAACATCCACTAAACCATTTATTAGAGGCTAAATTTTTATGCGTGATTTGAGACAATTTTTTAATAACAATACTTTTGTGAAAGGAAATATGCATCCACCCAAGATAATTTCCACATAACCTAAATAGAGAAATCTATGACAAGTATTCATAATCCATATGGTAAATAATAGACAACATACCATCAAAATATAACACAAGATATACCCTGGAAATCCCTTCAAGCTCAGGAAAACCCCAACCTCCAAAAGCATCCATTGCTCATGTATTATTTAGCAATAAAAATTACAATACATCTTCAGAGATCTTCATGAATACCTTTGAAATAGAAGCCCTCTTTAAACACTCCATGTGAACAAGCATGTAACCAAACATCTCATGCCATGGTTAAAACCCCGCAAATACCAACAAGAGATGGTCTTAGCCCCTTAGCCAAAATGGTCAACTAGCCAACCTTAGACAACTACCCAAGTGCTTGCTTTTATAGACATAATGCAATGTCCCCTATTGAGGAAGTACATATTTTTTCCCCAAAATTAATAAATCCAATAATAATTTATTTACAAGAGTATTCTTTTACTAAATTACACAATATCAATTGAATTTAGGAAAATACCCATCAAACAAAATGATAGTGTAACATGCACACTATAGACAACCATATTAGGAACTTAAGGGGAAAAGCACAATGGTGCTCTAAGATACTATCCTCCACAACTAATCCCAAGAGCGTCAAACAACAAACCAAGTCAATTCAACCCCTTGGCCCACAAGCAATACAATTCAATGGGTGGTCTACTTAATTAAGGGAACTCGTACTCTTGCACCTCCCTATTATGTTCCTTTCCAATTCCTAATATGATTGCTTTATAAAAATCAAATGAATAATTACTAATCATAATATTCTTGATGAATTATTAAGTTAATTAAATAAATAAATATGCTCTTTATTAAATTCATAAACTAATAAATATTCGATTCAAATATGTGGTATATCAACTACTACATAAATATAAAGTTTGTTGTATCTTACTACCTTATAATTCAAATTATCACTGCGTTATAATTCTAATTTCTTATTGCCTTATCCATATTAGATTTCCATTTTATCCTTTTTTATGCCTCTTCCATTTGAAATGTTTCTCCTTTTTATACCTTGTGGTGGGGAAGAGTGACATCCTTTCAACAACACCTTTTCCTTGGTGAGGGATGCACCCCTCCATATCCCATCATTAGCCTTAAAGTATTTTTAATAATTATTAATGATGTCCCTTTTTAGAATCGCTACCCATATAAATGATAATTGATTAGTTTGTGTTTGCAAATAATCCTCTTTTATTAATTCCCATTGATGTCACCTTAATATTTTTGTAGCCAGTGATTAATTGATTTTGGGTAAGCTACAATTAATATTTGGTTAATGATTCATATTCCTCGGTTAGCGTTCCATGGTGTGATCTCCTTGGTCAACAATTCATAGGGGGGCATGATAGTCCACCCTTCCTGAGATTACTTTTCCTCAAGAAACTTCAAATCTAGGTGATCAAATATTTATGCTCCTTCCCAAGTGGCATCCTCCATAGGTGGGCCCTTCCATTTTACCAAATATTTAGGAATAGTCTTGTGTCTTAGATTCTTTTCTCACACATCAAGAATGGCTTTGGGTTCCAAAATCAACTTACCTTCATCATTGAGTGGTGGAAATTTTGGACATGGAGTAATATGTTGTCCTAGTACCTTCTCAAGGCAAGACACATGGAAGACATTATGGATTCTGCTATTTTTTTATAGTTCCAATTCATAGACAACCTCTCCTATCTGTCTTAAAATATTATATGGCCCATAGAACCTTGGTTTGAGTTTCTCGGCCCCACTATATTTGATTGACGATTACTTATAGGGTTGCAATCTTAGGAAGACTAAGTCCCCTACTTCTAATGTTCTTTCAATTCTCTTTCAATCAACGCATATTTTTTGTTGATTTTGTGCTTGGTGCAAATTATCTAAGTGTATTCATAATGTCTACATTTTGTTGCACTAAGTCCTTAGCTCTTGGTACTTGAATTTTGGTGAGGATTAAATTACCAAATGAAATTACCTCATACCCATACAAGGCTTTGAAGTGACTCATTCCTATTGAAATATGATAGGAATTGTTATAACAATATTCCCTGAGGTGTAACCATTTGATCCATGCATTTTTCTGAAGATAACATAGTTTCAAAAATATCCCTCCAACCATCTGTTGACAATTTTTGTCTACCCATCAATTTGTGGATGGTATCTTGTACTTGGATGAGATTTGTCCCTACTAGTGTGAAAATTTCTTGCTAAAACAAGCTAAGGAATCTTCTATCCCTATCATTGATGATGTTTCTAGGTAGACCATGTAGTTTAAAAATCTCTTTAAAGAAAACATCAGCTACCTAAGGATCTCTATAGTCTATTGATATATAAATGAAATGCACATACTTAGTCAAATAGTCGACCATCACATATATACAATCTTTGCCTTGCACCTTTGGAAGCCCTGTAATAAAATCAAGGAAAATACTCCCATTTTTGGTTTGGTATGGGTAGTGGTTGTAGTAGGCCTCCGGGAAAGTTCTTTTGGCCTTGTTTCTTTGGAACTTCAAATGAATACATTCTTGAACATATTTTAAGGTATATTTATTTAGACCTTTCTAGGAATACTTCTCCTTTACATTCTTATAGGTTTTATAATATCCTTGGTTTCATCATGATATTATTGAATGATTTTTTCCTTCATTTTTTAGCTTGGTACTAAGCATATCCTATCTTTGTATACAATGAGTTCCTCCACCACTTACTCCTTCGAGGATGTCATTTTACCATGGATCTTTGACATATTCAATAATAATCACATTCTTCCAATCAACAAAAATGCTTATTATGGAACATAAGTAGGGTTTGCAGGAAAGGGTATTAGCTAGAATGTTGTTTTCATTTCATATATTCTATGTTGAATTCATAAGCTTGCAACTTGTTGACCCATTTTTGTTGTCATTCGTTTAAATATTTTTTATTTAGAAAAAACCTTAGGCTATTGTGATCAGTTTAAATAATGATTTTGTCTAAATTTGGCTAGGACATTCATGATGGCCAACCCTTCCTTATCATAAATAGAGTAATGTTTTTTGGTTTTTGTAAGCTTGTGACTTTTGAATGCAATTGGGTGTTTGTTTTGCATGAGTACTACCCCGATGCCCTCGCCAAAAGCATCACATTCTAATTTGAAACGTAATGTAAAATCAAGAATGGCTAGAATGTGACAAGAAATCATATGCTCCTTAAGTCTTTCAAATGCTTGTTGAGTTTCTTCATTCCATGAAAAGGCTCATTTTTTTGTTAAGTTAGTGAGTGCAGTGGTGATTTATGAAAAAACCTTGAAAAACCTTTTGTAGTAGCTGCATAAACCCAAAAAACTCCTTAATTGAGTTAGGGTTCTTGGTTTTGGCCATTCCCTTATAGCCTTTATCTTTTATTTGTCCACACTTACCATTTTGCATATATTTTGTGTCCTAGGTATATGATTTATTCTAACCCAAATTCACATTTTGAGACCTTTGCATACAGTGAATCTTGCTCAATAATTCCTAGGACTTCATCAATATGTTTAAGGTGTTCTTCCCATGTTTCAATATAAATCAAAGTGTCATCAAAACATACTAATAGGAACTTCCTTAATTGTTTCTTGAATGCATGATTCATACATGATTGGAAAGTGGACTTGGGGAATTGGTTAAGCCAAAGGATAGAACCATAAATTCAAATTGTCCAAAGTGCCATCTAAACCTGGAGTCTTAGGGATATCTTCCTTCCTCATTCTAATTTTGTGGTAGCTAGATCTTAGGTCAATCTTAGAAAATTAATTTTCTCTATGTAGTCCATCAATTAGTTCATTGAATCTAGGAATAGGATAACAATTTTATATGGTATTTCCATTTGAAGCTCTATAATCTTTCTTTTTAACTAGTACCCCAGAGGAGGAAAAGGGGCTAGTACTAGGTTGGATGTGTCCAATTTTGTGTAGCTCCTTAATAGTTTTTCTATTTCTTAAATTTTTAGGGGTACCTATAGGGTGTAGTGATTACAAGTTTAGCCCCTTCTTCAAATTCTATAGTGTTTTCAAAACCTCTTTTGGGAGGAAGTCCTAGTGGGATGTTGTCAAATACCTTTTTGTGATTCTTCAAGATGGATTGAATGTCAATGTGTATAGCTTTTCCCTTGGGGGAAGACTGGTCAAGTATCATGAATTGAGCACGACCCATTTAAACCACCCATGTATAAAGGTTATTTCCATCCTTTTAGATGAAATTACCCTTGGGGACTCGTTAGATAATCCATGTAAGATTACTTCTTGTCCGTTATATTGGAAACTAAGCTCCATATTTTGGAAATCTTGGGAAAATCTTCCTAATGATTGCAACCATTGGATTCTTAGAACTACTTCAGTGTCTCCCATATTTACAATGTAGAATTCTTTTTTAATTGGGTGCCTCCCTAAGGTGATGCTTAATTGTGGAATCCTTCTTGTGCATGGATTTGTAAACCCATCATCCATGGCTACCCTAAAACCCTCAAAATCTTCTACTTCCAAATTCATTCTTATAACCAATCCTTCATCAATAAAGTTGTTTGTTTCCCCAATATCCACAAGGGCATTCACCTTTTGTCCCTTTAGAACATTACGAATTCGAAAGGCAAGGTATTTGGACACTTTTGACATTGTTGCTAAAGTTCCATAGTCTTCCTCATCACACCTTCTTCTTTTGCTTGGATTTTCACTTTCTTCTTCGTTGTGTACTTGGCCTCCTTTTCCACAATTATGTCCAGGTTCTCACTTCTCCTTACATTGGTAACATATTTTTTTCTTTCAAGCTCTTCTTGATCACATTTATTTCCATGTTCTCATTTATCCTTACACTGGAAATATAATTTTTTCTTCGAAGCTCTTTGAGGCCATCTCTAGGAGGAAATGTTTTCTATGCCCATTTTTCTTATAGGAGGGTGGGGTTTGTATGTTTGAGTTTATATTCTTTGTGTAGGGTTTTTCTTTAGATGGTATGACTTCTAGCCTTGATTCCTTTTGAATTTTGTCTTCAAGTGTTGTAGGATCGAGAGCACTTACCAAAGCTCAGATTGATTATTTTAACCCTTAAATAAATAGGTATGTAAGTCTACTTTCAGAAACCCTCAGTACAATGATTGAAATTCTTTGGATTCTACTACATAATCTTCCATGGTTCCTTCCTGTTTCAATTGTGTTAGTTCTTGAAATACCTTTCAGGATGTTTTTGATCAAATCTTTTAATAAGCCTTTGAGTGAATCTGTCATAGGTTGTTATTTTTTGATGTCCCTAGGTAATAAGGCCATGATTCCACCAATAATGGTAAATCCCTTTCAAATATAGAATGAAAAACTTGATAACAAGTACTTTTATCATGGGACTAAGGGAAAAGTAGGTATCCAATTTTTTGACCCATGAATGTGTTGTGACCTTTCTCAAACCATCAGAGTTGAGGAGATTCATCTACCCACCCTTTGATGTAAGTATTTATTTGTTTGCACATGTTTCCCTTTCTATAGGTAGTTCATGATTTTGTATCATAGTATTCCTCAAATGGGATATCTCTCTTAATTTTAGGGTCTAACCTTGAGTAGGCTATAGAAATTTCATCCAAGTCGTTGATTTGTAGATTAGTTTCTTCTTTATTTGGCCCTTCCCTAGGTAGAAAATAGGGTCTTGTTGCCATAGGTGTTGACCTTAATGGGGATATTTAATTATTTTCCAAGTGGTTTAAGTCTACATATCTCCCATTTGTTTGGTTGGGCTTAAGAGCATTGTAGTGTAGGAAATTGTATACCCTTTACAATTTCACACTTTGTTTGGGTCCCTTAATTAATTGAACTTAATTAAGCTTCTAATTTTCCAAATTATGCATTCTAAAGACTTATTTATCATGTTTCCAAAAGGGAAACCAACATTTAATTAATAAAATTAATATCTTAATCACATTGGAGAATTAGTGTCCTATATTTTTAGGTCAAGAACCATTAATCCAAGGGTGAATGGGTCCCCTTCAAGTCCTAGGACCCATTTTTAAATATGTTTTTGGTGGTCTTTTAACGATTCAAATTTCATATGTAATTGTTAGATTTTTTAATGTAATTTTTAGGAAATTAGATAAATAGCTATAAATACATAGTCTTTTTATCAATTCAAATTTAAGACATACTAAAACATGCGTGATCAAATATTCTTAAGAGAAAATATTATTATCATGGGCATTCAAGAGAAGATTTATCAGTCATTTGTTGCAATAATCAAGATTCTATCATCATGTTCAAAGCTTATGTGTGTTCATATCATCTTGTGAAGGATAATATGCATTGTTGATCCTTAAAGCATCCAAGCATTCAAGTATCCAACAAATCAAGCAAAGCAAGATCAAGTTCCTTGGAGTGATGTTTTTTACTTCATCCCTCTAAGGGAAGCTATTGAAGGTTTGGTGAGTTGTAGAAAACAAGTGTTCATTCATCATTTCCTTCTCCATTTTCATTATCTTTCTATCAAGGTTTAATTACCAAACATGGGGTTTGACTAAGGAAAACCCCCATTCATTTACAAAATAAGTTTTTCCTCTTTATATGTGCAAATTATAGGTTGAAGAAGAATTGATGATTTTGAAAGAAATTTCACATTCTTCCATTCATTGCATTCATTATTGTCAAGTCATAGAAACTCCATTACAAAATTTATTTTCGGCTTTTCGACAGTAGAACCTACACAAAACAAAAGCTAAGATCCTACCTCAAAGGACTGCAAAAAGAATTTCTAGTACACATTCGCCCTAGGGTGAACTGTCCTTCAATAGGTCTCAAAACCTACTTTTGGTGACTAGTACATGTGTCCTAACCCTTCTCAAATCTGCTTACAAAATGTGGTTTCAGTTTTTGTACTTTTATGAATTTTCATTTCATGTTCTAGGTCTTATAGTTCATTTAGTTTAAGCATTGCATATCATTTCAATTTTGTTTTAGATATATCCCATTATCATATTGCCCTAAGGAACTGAGATCTAGGTTTGACTAACTCACCTTTGAGGTTAAAATTCAATCTTACTCCTTGTGATCTATTTCCTAATGAAATGATGCTAGGGAAAGCCACCTATTTTGGATCTTTAAAGTCCTATTTAGTGTCCCTATTTCCCTCCATTTCAAGAATTAATGGTATTATTCATTTTGTAAGGTTTAGAGGATCACTTGAGTTGTCCTTTCATTTTTTTCCATGAATGTGTTAGCTCTCAAAAATGCAAGTTTTAACCACAAAAGGTTGCCAAGCTTTTACAACGTTTCAGGGTAATAGAACAAGGTTTGAAATAATTAAACCTTCTACTCTTTAGATGCTGCAAAACCAAGGCGGGTGTACCTCTCTAAATAATGCAGACTTAACTTGCAATCAATCCTCTTACAAAACTTGTTCACAATGGCAAATGGGAGTGAACAGATGAAAACCAACTTGAAAACAATAATAATATTCTGATGTGAATCCTAAAATAAGTGCTCAATTAACAGATGTAAAGAAAACTAAAAGAGCTCAAATGGTGAAGTGCAGAGACTAGTGCCTTGTTGGGTATGCAGAGTCAAATGAGATTAAGATAAGCAACACTTTCTGGAGAAAACTCAAACTATCTGGCATGTATTATGTTTACAATTTGTATAAATATGTAAAACTGTGATTACTAAGTTCTACTTCAATAATCCAAGATGAGTTTCTCTGATTACTATGATCAATAAAAGGATTTAATCTTTGCTTGCAAGAAGTAGTTGATTGATCACACAAATACAACAAATGTGTATCGATAAATCAAACATAAACTTGTTATGTTAATTTAAAAAACTAGAAAAATCAATCATGGAGACAACTCAATAGTATTTTTCATTTTTAATTCAACAAATAATTGATACCATAGAAATGCAGCAACATCAACTAAATCTCATAAATACCTCCATTGTGAAATCATGCAATAATAGCCTCTGGTCTGATAATTTTACTCTATTGTATCTACTTGTAGTATTCAAAATCTAAATTCTGGTCCCAATTAACAACTACAACATGCTTATTTATACACCAGCATGAGAAAAATATTGAAATAAAATATTATGTCAGCCCTCCACAAGATTCGGGCTCAATCCAAGTTGGCTAGCAACTGTCTCCAAGCATTCAACATGTCAGCCACAAGATTTTGAAATTCTATTTTTACCAGTAGAATAGTCGGCCAGACACAACATATCGTCCTGCCGAAGGCAATTCAAATGCTTCATCCCCGCGCCCACTGTGTTCGCATTCGCCATAACTCATCCAGGTCGGTAAGATGTCACACAGACTGCAGAGTTACACCGAGAGCCTTGATGCATTCTGGGTGTCGCTATAAGATTTCACATGTTACACCGAAGTCAAGAAGCATCCTCTGTTTCTTTAAGTTTCACTGTGACCACACAACATCAGTGAGACTCAATAGCAAACTAATAGAGTTCTATCGAAAGCCCCGAGCCACAATGTATCGCCAAGACGCCAATGTACCCATACCAACTGAAAAGCTTTGTCCAATGTATGCCACTGTAGCCTATCACACTTGGGGAGATGTTACATAGAGTACATAATGTTTCACCGAAACACCTCGAGCACATACCAATTCGCCAAGACAACCCAGAACTCCCGTCGAAGATTCTTCATCGTATTCCATCGGCGAGACTGAGGGTCACTCCTCGAGACCCTATGGCGAAGAAGCCAAGTCTGGCCGAAGATAATCCATAATGCGCTTGTCGCTGAGACATGCTAATTCAGTAAGACGCTAGCCCGACCATTTGACTCCCGCTGATGAATCCTCTTACACGCACAAGTCGGGGAGACAAACAAAACTCAGTGAGACCCTATCCCGAAAGCCATAAGATATGCCGATAGTTTCCAATAGACAAATGCCAGTCACCACAATAGAGAACTTGTCATGTTGAAAACCACCTACAAGAAAAAATCCATTTGTTGTGACGGATAATAAGTCTTGCCAATAGGCAACACAGACTTATTGCAAGCAGAAAAAACACAAGGGGTTGGGGAGACAAGAATGAACCTATACCGATATGGACCCAAACATGAAAAATGCACAACATGATCGATTCAATGGGACAATATGGAAAACAATAGATGAAAAATGCATCCAGTAAAACCAAATCAGGGAATTATGAATGAGAACCTATGTAAAAACACCAATCCTTTTTCTTTCTAAATCCCTTTGATTCATTTGGATTAATTTCATAAACTATCCATCTAGATCCTTAGGATGGAAGGATCAAGGTTTTGATACCACTGTAATGTCCCCTATTGAGGGAGTACCTTTTTTTTTCCCAAAATTAATAAATTCAATAATACAATTTATTTACAAGAGAATTATTTCACTAAATTACACAATATCAATTGAATTTATGAAAATAACCATCAAACAAAATGATAATGTAACATGCACACTATTGCCAACCATATTAGGAGCTTGATGGGAAAATCACAATGGGGCTTTGGGAGACTGTCCTCCCCAACCAAGCCCAATAGTTTCAAACAACCAACCAATTCAATCCAACCCCTTGGCCCAAAGGAGATCCAACTAAATGGGTGGTCTACTTAATTAAGGGAACTCGTACTCCTACACCTCCCTATTATATTTCCTTGTCAATTCCTAATATGATTGCTATATAAAAATCAAATGAATAATTATTAATCCTAATATTCTTGATGAATTATCAAGTTAATTAAATAAATAAATATTCTCTTTACCAAATTAAAAAACTAATAAATATTGGATTCAAATATGTGGTAAACCAACTACTATAGAAATATAAAGTTTGATGTATCTTGTTGCCTTATAATTTAAATTTCCATTTCTTTATAATTCTAATTTCTTATTGCATTCTTATCTAGATTATATTTCCCTTAAATTATCCTTTTTTATTCCTCTTCCATTTGCAATGTTTCTTCTTTTATATCTTGTGGTGGGGAAGAGTTACATCATTTCATCAACACCTTTTCCTTGGTGAGGGACACACTCCTCCATATCCCATTATTTTCCTTAAAGTCATTTTAATAATATCAATCATGTCCCTTTTTAGAATCACCACCCATATCAAATGTTAATTAATTGTTTTATATTTTCCAATAATCCTCTTTTATTAATTCCCATCAATGCCACCTTAATATTTATATAGCTAGCTATTAATTGGTTTTGGGTATGCTACAATTAATATTTGGTTAGTGATTCATATTCTTTGGTCAGTAATTTATGGTGTCATCTCCTTGGTCAATGATTCATAGGGGAGCCTGAAACATACTCTCACACAAAACCACTAAGTGGTCTTACATAAAGCCATGTGACTATTTCCATGAGCTTATGAAACCATTCTCCTCATATTTACCTTTTGGTACTAAGTTTTCCTAATATTAGTTTTTTTCTCAATGTGCAACCCACATTAAATATTTATCACAATTTTACATGCAATACATAAATTTTCCCCAAGAATGCTAACCCCATGTGATGCACGGATCCCTAGATACCCTAGGTGCACCATAAATAATAAAATATTATATATAACATTATGCAAGGTGGATAAATATTTTCCAAACATTCTCCTACTTGTTGTATACATTGCATAAGGGGTAAAAAACCAAACACAAACATGGACAAGGGAACAATACTTATAGCTACATATACCATCAAGGAATCAAAGTGCTCCATTCCTCCATCAAGATACCTATAACAAGAATCAAGGTGACCACCATCTCAAACATGAATACTCTCATCCTCCATCATCCCAATGCACAAAGATAAGATCCATCCAAAGAGATGTCACACTATCTATCACAAAGAAGCATAACTCCTACCTCTAATTGATATCCCAAAACATAAGCACTAAATCCAAAGGTAATAAATATGTATCAATACCTATCAAGATAAACTCACAATACATAAAATAGAATCCACAATGAATTCTAACATATCCAACTATCCATACATCAAAGGTATACAAATCATAAAAATTGAACTTCATTCCATCAACATATACAACCTATAACATGAAATCACAAGCTCCAAGTGTCAAACATGTCAATAAAGAACATATGCGTGTAGGAACTCCCAAAATTTCAAATCTAAAAATGATCAAGGCATCCAAAGATCCACCAATAGAATCACATAAATAGTGTAATAAATATCATGTAGTACCAAGGAACATCCAAAAAGATATGAAAATCTTGCAAACTAATATGTTGCAATACATCTCTCACCACAATTCTCCATAGCTCTCTCAATTTCTTCACACAAAACAAAAAAAGAGATAAATAAACCCACATATCATCAACAAAAATGAACAACACATGACACAAACATAGTGATCATCATAGCTCCACACAAGACCTCAAATCCAATGTCATGTGAAAAAAAACATCCAGTAAGAAGAACAAGACCAAAGAGAGAACCTACATATCAAAACATGTAGCATGTCATTCTACACACACCTCTAAATTTCAAGTTGTTATAAGTATGATCTCATCCATACACCCCAAAGAGAATAGAAATTGTAACCAATATGTATACATCTCAAACCAAAGGAAGCTCAAATCAAATCCATTCCCAAACCAAGGGAATAATCCCAATAATGTATCCTAAACTCAACATCAGTGAATAATATTACATTGCATAACAAGATAAGTATGCCAACACTCCTCAAATGAACCCTCCAGAACTAGAACCATATCTCAACATCAATATGCATGACAAGAAAAGCATAGAACATAATGCATCTAAAATAATCATGGGGAATACCTCTTAGATGATTATCTTCCAAGTAGACAAAGAGTGGGGAATGAGAATTCTCCTCCAAGATATCCAATTCATCATGAATCATCCAAGAAAATTATCCTTATAGGTCCACATTGAACACACATCCAACTACGGTGTAGGCTCCTTGGACTTCTAGCTGAAACCTCATCAATGAGTATCTATCTCAATAAATTTCTCTAATCCCAAGAAATATTTTAGCCTCACCTATGTCTCCAAGTATCTATGAGCTCCTATAATTTATCAATCCATTCCAAGCTTAAAAAGTAACATATCACCATCATGAAACTCTCGAGCAAATGATCAATGTACTCAATATGAAGAGAACCAACAAGATTAATGTCAAAGCTCTAATCTCCAGAATTATGAACAAAACCATGACATCATGATCTCACATATCCTCAACAGAAGATCACATGCTCCAATGAACATATAATGCTCATAAGAAACATGTATCAGGCCAAAAATTTAATCAATAATCAAGAGTACATCATGACATAAGAATATAACCATCCTATCAAATAAGTATCACATGTTAAATGACAAATCATGACACCTCAACCAAAGACTAAAGATTCCTCCATGGATAACCCATGTGTCAATATTTTTGAACCACATGAAGATAACCATGTCCCATCAATGAAACCCAAGATGTCAAATAACCTTCATTGCATATAAGAAACATAATCCAAGAGTTCACCCATGACACCAATAAACATTACAAAATATCATCCATCACCAAGTGATGAATCCACATCATTGCCAAAAGTTCCCACTGAACCACGATACTGAGCTCTCCATGGCATCATGATAACCATTCTCCAAATGAAGATCCTCAATGGCCCCAACACAATCAAGTAAATCAACACCAAGAGATCCCAAATGTAATATTCAAACCATAATCTCTAAAACCAAGAAGATGCAATGCCGCCAAATCATCACTATCACAATCTCCCACTTAATCATGTAATCAATCTATCCATGACATCATGATAAAAACATCACCAATGAAGATCAACCAAAGTCCCTTACACAATCAAAGAACTCAATTGCAACACTAGGATCTCCCAAAAGACAAAGTGAAACCATGATTGTCAAACCAAGAAGATACACCACCACAAACAAATAGGAATCAATCCAACACCACCAATAATGCACTGGCATAAGCAATCATGTCATGTCAAATTCCCAAAGGGCCTATAAGGAACATTCATGGCATGACATGATCACACAAAATGTGCCAGTAACAAACTCCCAATGTGTCACACATATCCACATCATATAGTCAACTCACACATATCCGCATCATATAGTCAACAAGCATAGGTACCATATCATGATGGTAGCTGGTAATACCATAAAAACCTTAACATGATAATAAAACTAGAAAAAAAGGTGACTAAACCAAGCCAAAAATTTAATCTGCATCAACATTGAAGCATATATTGGTATAGACAACCCACATACAAGTCATATATACATGTTAGTATAGATAACCTACAATACTGCACAAATTTTAGATCCAACAATGCAACATACAAATCTAATAATATACATAATATTATCAAATGAGGGTAATCAGATATGTGCATGTGAGTATATGACTCAAAAACCAAATCACCAAGATCCAAAGATTCATAAGCTCACAAGAGTACCAGAATCAATAGGACCATAAACAACTCATATGGAAATAATAGAAAATAAATCATGTCGAAACATCTCCAAACTTGAATCACTATGTAGTCATTTGAACAAGCTTTCCATCAACTATAAGAAGTCTAAAAATAACATTTGAATTCCAATAATCATTTCTTTTCCAAATAACAAAATATAGAAAAACCACTAATACCAGAGTGAAGTACTTGAAACAACCTTTCAAAAATTATAAGAAGTTGGAAATCTAACACTCTAGGATGAATTTATGCCCCTTGGATAAACATGTATACAATTTGGCTAGTACAGTTGAGAAAAGGTGGCCATATGTGACCCACTAGTGGTGGCAACAACACTTAGGTAGCATTTCCTGCAAGGTGGTTGAACCTGATGAATAACTTAAATTAGTTTAAATGTTTGAAATTAAAAACCTATAGATTTTTATTGAACCCCGATGGGGGTCTTATGGTCAAGCCTCACCCAATTGAGGGCTAAGCATTATCGATCAAGGGCCAATAGTTATGGTTGATAGCCATGTACTGACATTGTTGATACTAGTGATAGGTTGCATGATGGTTGAGGGCCAACATACATGAATCAGGTTTGACACCCATGTATTTACATTGTCAATGCTGGTGATAGGTTGCACAATGGTCGAGGGGTCTATGGACCTCCCACTATAAAATTTTTATTTTATTGTTTTAAATTGTTGCATAGGAATATTTTTATTAAACCACAAATATATATATATGGTGGACAGTGAAAAAGTATCACTTTTTCCTTGCTTGATTTGGGAATAATTAATGATAAATTGGACTTAATTTCGCATTGATCTAGTGTTGTAAAGTGTTTTACACATCCACATTAGGTCTTGGACCCTTGCAAATTGAATAAAATGCATGTCTTGTAAGGTTGTTGTAAAGTGTTATAAATCACTTTCACATTTAAGACTAAGGGTCCTCCCCCCCCCCACTTTTGAATTAAATATTATTTTAATTCAAAAGTTAGCTTTTCCCTCTTCTTCTATAATTAAATAATTATTTTGATTATTTAATTATTCATTAGCCTTTTCTCTCTATAATTAAGTAAATGTTATATTTATTTAATTATTTATCCTTTCTTCATCTCCCTAGTTAAATAATTATTTTTAATTATTTAATTATATAATTTGTTCTCACCTTTCTTTGTAAATAAATAAAATTAATATTTTATTTATTTCTTTTATTTTGGCCACCTAAATTAAATAATCTTTATTATTTAATTTCTCTTATCACCTATTTTTCTATGCCAATCTTATCTTCCATCTCAAGTCTTCATCTATCCATGTCTCAATTAACCTCAACCCTTGATTAAATTATTTTCTAATTTAATCTTAGCCCTTGATCATGATCCTTATTCTATCCATTCACTTAACTCTCCTCTATGAAATGAGACCTTTAACCCTAATTCATAATTCAATCACCATTCATCTTTCATTCTCCATCACAAGTCAAGCAAGCTAGGGCTTTAGCATTCTAAGTCATCAAGATACCTTTCTAAGGCATTCAAGAGCAAGATTCTTTGTCCATTGTTGTAGCAATCCAAGATCCATCATCATGGAAATTTTATAATTGCATTGTTTCATGTTTCATGCTTCATTACTTTATTTCATCATTTTGGTTTAATTACCTAAACGGGGTTTGACCAAGGAAAACCCCCAATCCCTAACAATCAACATTTTCTTTCTCTCTTCCTTTGTGTGATTGCAGATATAGGTGTTGTAGGACCCTAAGTCTGCATTGGATTAAAAACAAAAACCCTTAGTATTGTTAGTAAACCAAAGCATACAAAAGATCCCCTATAAGATTCATCTAATCACAAGAATGATGCCAAAGAAACAAGCAAAACATAGAAATGCATCATTCTAATGATCAAACTAGCATCTTATAGTGGATTGGTGTCACATGTGCTAGTGACCCTTTCCCAATCCTTGATTGATGAGCTTAGATGATGATGATGCAATGGAAATGGAGATGCTAAATGGACAAGATCAAATCTCAAATGAAGAGAGTAACCTTGCATAAAGTTGTGGAGAGATGGTGAAGGAGTTGATAAGAGATGAAGCCTCTATTTTATAGATTTTCAAAATGCTAAGATTTTTGAAGAGGGACCAATGTGGGACTAAAGATTAAGCCAATGATAGGAGGACACTTGTCATCATGTGATTGGTTGATGGTTGTGCAAGATTTGGGAAGAGTGCCCATGAGAGGGAGAATTTGAATTCAAATTTTCCAATAAATGTTGAGTTTGACTTTGGAAGGGGACATGTAAGAGGCATGTAAGACCTCATAAATGCTCTGTTGGGTGTACATGTCCACTTGGGGGGAAATTCAAACTTGGAGAATATTCTCCCTTTATGCCAAGTTGAAAATAAAGATTTTGATAAATCAATTAAATGCAATTTCATGTGCAAGTGGCCAAATCTAGAGAATGCAAGTGGGTGAGATTAGCATTAGATCAGGATTAATTAGCTAGGATGATGATTAGGATGTTTTGACCTTTTTTGAGATAAATATTTGATTTATTTAAATCAGAAAAGGATGGAAATGACGTTGGATTTAATTAAATAAAAAGGCTTGATTTATTTAATTAAAATGAGGGTGATGGGATCAAGTTAATTTATTTGATTTAAGCTGATGACTTTAGGAGATTGATGAATAAACTTGATTTATTTATTTGATGAGCGAATGTGATGCATAATGTCAATTTGACGTGTCTACAGGTGCTTGGATGGCTTGGACATGATTGAAGAATAGGTTTCAAACTTGTTTAAGTCATCTCCCTATTGGAAAGGTCAAAATATTCACAAAAAGTCACTTTCAAGCCCAGATTTGGCAGTTTTAGAACCAAACACCTAGAGGAACAAAAGTGCAGACTAAGGGCTCCCATTCCCACTTTCAGATTTTCAAAAAAGCCAAAGTGGACTAAGTTGCCAACAGTGGTGAATTAGTCCCACTATACCTATTTTTTAGAAGTTTTTTTAGATTTGGATACCCATTTGGCTAAAACAGGTTTTGGAGCAGTTTTCTAGATCTAGGACTAAGTCGCCAACTTGGCGTAAGTGTCCCGGTTGGCCAGAAAATTAGATTTTCTAGAATTTCAAAGAGATTTGTAATCTTCATTCTAGCCTATGTCAGTTTCCAGGTGCACTCTTTCTATTTGGCCTCTTTATCTTGTTTTATGTTGCATTCAATCTATCCTTTTTTGCATATCACAGTGTGTTTTCAAACACTTTACATTTCATTAGTTTGCATTCATTAATCAATAGATTTTATCAATTTATTGCATTTTGGACATTACACTTAGGCATATTTCATTCATATTTCATTAGTCTTGAGTGGGTACATTGCAATTTTTGGCACACCTCTCTCCTTTTAGGTGAAAAACCCTAGAAGTGTTTCTAGAGCCTTGTGATACCAAAATATTTGTTCACACACACACATATATAATAATTTTTCATTTTGCAAAATAAATTGTGTGTTCATATGATAGGGGCTGGGAGGGGAAAAAATGTATATTTCCAATAACCAAAATATGTTGAATCTTATGTCAATATTTATCTCTCAAGCCTCCTAAATTCAATGGTGAGGTATGTTTTGTCCCAAGGGGTCATCTAAAACACTTCCCCTAAAAAATCCTCATGGTGAGCACTAAGAAAAAAAAAATCTAACAAAGATTCATAAATCTAGATCTGCAAAAATGATCACAAATCTAAAACCTCAAAACTCCAAATCTACAAAAATAACCTACACAAAACCCTCATTCGTTGCAATGTATTCATTCTTTTGCTACAAGCCTTGGATTCAACTACATACCATATATGCTCTAACAAAGGTTATACAAACCACAACAATGGATCTAATACCAAATGAAAGGAAATATGCATCCACCCAAGATAATTTCCACATAACCCAAATAGAGAATTATATGCAAACAAGTATTCAAAATAAATATGCAAAAGAATAGAAAACATGCCATCAAAATATGACACAAGATATACCATGTGAAAATCATCAAGAGAGAAAAACCCAGCCTCCAAAAGCATTCACCAGGGTATGTGTACCAAGAAGTGATACAAAAGGGGGTCTTAAGATGCCACTTTTTAAAAAAAAATAGAAAATTTTGATATTTGACAAGAAAATGAAGATAATTACACTCAAAATTTGAAGATGAAATAAGAACAAGAGTTGTAGTGCTCTGAATCTACTTTCTAAACTACTGCTTTTTTTTAAATGGTGAAGATTAAGGGTTTCAAAAATGGGGAGCACACAAAGTGTTTTTCCCTAGTGTTAGTTTTTGCTTTCATTTACACATTTTGTAAATATTTTTTGACATTTTATATGCCATAAGAGAAAATGTAATTGCATGTAAAAATAGAGATGTTTTCACAAAAAGATGAAATTTATTTACTAAGTCAAAGTTAGGTGAGATTTTTGTAAATTAACTCACCTAACTTTCCTAATTTTTCTCATCTAATTTCCTATATTTTCTCTTCCCTCTCTTTTATAAATAGGAGGGAATTCTTTTGTAATATTTACCTTTAATATTTTGCAATGAAGTGTTGCCCATTTTGAGAAGCAAATACATGAAACTTTGTGTTCATATTTGTGTATCTATTTTGATCAATAAATAAGAAAGTTGCATACTAAACTTTTTGTTGGATCAATTGTATTTTGGATTTGATTAAGATTGGTGGTGATTAGTGTGTGAGATCTAAGGGCTTTGAATAAATCTGTGTAAACTTTGTGTTGCACTCTTTATTTGGATTTGTGATATTGTTTGGATAACTATTGGTGGATTATCTACAAGACTTTGTGCTTGTAATTGTTCATGTTGTTCATGGAATTATTGTATCTAAGAAGACTTTGTGCTTTTAATATGAAAATCATTACATCTCTCAAGGATCCATCGGTGAAAAGCTACATAACGACTTTGTGCCTTCGTGAGCTTTTCTTTATTATTTTATTGTTTATTATTATCATATTGGTATCTCTAAGCTTTGCTTTGACAAGATAGATATATTGGAATTATTTCTTTTTTATTAGTTTAAAGTTGTATCAAATCAAAACTATCAACCATGAAGCATTATGAAACATATTCTCTAAAAAAAGAGAGAAGTATGAATGTGACACACCCCCATCTCATAATTGTAGTATACATTTTTGTGAATATTTAATTAGTTTTACTTAGCTTCTATAAGCAATAAGAAGGGTGCCTCCCCTTTCTGAGAGGAGAGATTACATCTCACACAGTTGTGGTTGAAATTAGGGTTGTGTAATCTATTAAAAAGGGATTACATAATTTTCACCCAACAGTTTTTTGGTGACTCTATTGGGGAACAACACAAGCAATTAAAGCCTCACGCTTTCAATTGAAGTGAATAATTTTTCCAGTTTCTTATTGTGATCTTGTATATTGTCATTTTTTATCTCTATCTTGTTTAGATCTATATTCTAGTGAATAGAAGGTATACATGAGGATTGAGGGCTCAAGGAGTAGGAAATCCACTTTTTGAAGACTTTTTGCAACATAATTCTCCACCTACTCCTCTATGAGAAAGGTCACTATTGAAGCGCACAACAAGTTATCCTCCATGAAGGCTAAGATCTCCTCTTCCAAGTGAATCCTTTGTTTTCCACAAAGTTCCAATGCAAGTACCTATCATTCAACAAGTCATGGTTGCACCACCTCCAGGACCATGGGGAAATACTTTCGGTCCCCTCTATTTGGCCACACCTCTACATGAATTTCCATGTGTATCGAGAAAGCATCTTGTAAAGTTTCTAGGCAACAAAAAATAGCATCCCGATAAGGATGAACACCAACACCAACAAAAGGATACAAGAATTAGGATCTTTAGCATCTAATGCCAATGCTCCTAATTCCAATTCCAACTTCATTGATCCCATGGTCCAAAGATTGGAAAATGAAATCTTGGCTTTGAAAAAAGCAATTTTCCAACAACAATACCTGCAAGGACATCCAAAGGAGGAATTTTCCCAACTATGTTGGAAACAGAAGTCATAATCACCTCCCAACACCCCAAGGAAGACTCATTCTAGAAGTTCCACCTAATAATACTATAGTAGCATACTATGAGGTTGAACAAGATGAATATGTGTTGATGGTGTTTTCTACACAGCAACAACTCAGACAGAATGCAATATTCTATCTCTCTTGAAAGGTTATTTCCAACAATAAATCACTGAAAATCACCCCAAGGTCTCTCGGGTGTCAGGTCATGACAATGCATAAACAACTCAGATAAAATGTGAAATGTTGGTAATCACAATGGGACCTTACTACAAGCAAACTGTATCTTCCAATTTATTAGATTATACAATATAGTGATCTCAAATCCTAAATATAACCAGATGATAAAGAAATAACAAAGGATAAGGGTGCAAGGATATGATAAGATCTAAACTATTCCTAGGATGAACAATGCAGATAATAGATATTTGGAATGGACCAATCTCAAGTAACCAATTCTTGATCAACCCACAATGCAATATCATAAGAATGGTGCAATCTTCTAAGGTATATAGATTTTCAAATCATGGATATTCATCCACAATCGAACTTAAGCACACATGAATATATGGTCCAAGTTGACTTCACCATCCTACTACAATCAAATAGTTACTGGGAGTATAGACCAGAGATTGCTACAAACATTCCAAATATGAAATCATAAACATCATTCATCAAACTAAAACTAATTCTTAATTCTGAATACTAAACCCTAAATCTTCAAGCAATCTGAAAGATAAAACAAAAAGAACCATGCAAGATAAACCAACACAAAAGATTTCACCAGGAAAATCACAATGTCTTCAATTGTATTAGATCATCAAAATGCTGCAACAATTCAACTGTTCTATTACAATACTTGCTTCAAGAAATTCACAAAATGCTCTAGCTTGATTCTATTATCTCTTTTCTAACTATTAATGTCTCATGTCTAATTTCTAACTCTTTACAATGAGGCAGGAATGCCTTTTATAATAAATCTCAAGATATGTCGGCCCAGCCAAACATTTTTACAACATAAGAATAACCGCCAAAACAAGTCGGCCTTAGGAAATCAAAATAAGGCACACATTAAATGCCATATATCATCTAGGTCGGCCTAGACACAGTCCCCGATGTAGTCCGGTTTAATACATGCCCTATAATAATAGGGAAGCACAAATCTCAAAGTGGCATTAAATACCGCCTCATTTATCCTTGTTCTGGCCCAACGATCCTTGAACCTTCAAAAACACCCCATCCAGCTTGACAACAAGTGGCAAAGGAAAGATCCTAAGCTGACACTCTATGGAGCCAATCTCCTCCTCTGACTGTTTAACAGTCTTATCCCAATTATCCTTATTGGCTTGATACCAATCTATTACTGCCAAATATGTGGCTGCATCATCTAACTAGTGGCCAATTATGACATTCTCAGAATCTGGAGCATAGACTTCATGCCACCACTCTCTTAGTTGTTCCAAGTTCAGGTATTTGGGAGCAATTTTTCTTCTGCCGGTCATGACCTCAAAGAATGCAATACACCCCTCATATACTTCAGTAAGGTCACCATCTATTTGTTTCTTCCGTTTCTGAATCTTCTTCATGGCCTTATGCCGAATCTGCAGAGCCTCAAACCATTCCCAGGGTTCACTTATCCTAGAAGAAGGAAGGATCCCATCTGTAACCAATTGATCTTTACCATATTCTATGATGACCTTGGATTTCTGCAGTAAGAGGTCAATTTCTTCCTTATCTTGAGATAGCACATATTCTAGTAATTCCTTGGCCCTAACTGCATCTTTCCCAACTGACAGGATCTCCTTGATTGCATTATCTCCCTTTACCTGCACATCCTTCAGCCAGTCTATTGCAGCTTGAGCAGAAGCCTTCATTTTTTCAATTTCAGAGATGGTTTCCTTGGGCAAGAAACCAGGAGTGGCAGAAGAAGATGGGTGAAGGGACTGCAGAGGTTTCATCACCTCTTCCAAACATTTCCTAAGTCTTTCATTCTCCTTTCTCAACTCATGCTTGGTTTGGGTCTCTTTCCTCAACCTACCAATGATCACAGCGCTAGATCCCTCATACTCCTCTATATCTTGCTCCATGGATGCCGGCCCAAGGTTGATAGTCTGCACATTGTAGTCCTGACCAGTGACATCTTCTCTTGTCTTGTCTGCGGTAGGGGTGGCAATGTGGATAACTCGGTTATTTGCTTCATCTCTCTCCATCTTTGAGACCACCCTAGCTGCCTTCTTTTTCTTCCCTTTGCCAATTTTGGATAGCATTTCATCCCAATCCAAGGGAGTTTCTTCGACAACTACCTGTTTCTTCCTTGCAATCTCTTTTTCAAGCCAATCTGGGGCTGCAGGGTTTACCCGGATTTCCTCTATTCTTGCTTCTTCTTGTTGTTCTGTTGTTTTATCTTCCTCCTTTTCAGGGAGTTGCTCACCTTGATCACCTTCTTCAAGCTCCACCTCTTGCATCGATGATGGAGTTCTAACTGGGATATCTTCCTCCTGCCTAGGCGATCGACTTCCTTTGCCATTCTCCAGAGAATATTCATACATCACTAGAGGAGAAGGATGCTTTTCTACCTCTTCAACTTCAAGCTCTGCAGCAGTACCAAAGAGTTCCCCTTCCTTGAATAGCTCTGCTTCTCCGCTAGTATCATGCTCCTCAAGAATTTCTTGCTCAAGCACACTTGGTGGAGGAGAAACAGTCCCAGATGGCTCTAAAGTTGTCATCTCTGGAGAAAGGTCCTTCTTTTGCATTGGCTCCTTAGGGAATGGAGTCCTTGATTTTCTCAAATAGACTTTGGTATTCTCTCCTGAGCTCTCCACACCAACAATAGGAGGCTCATCCTTTGATGTATCCTGAACCTTCTTATTTGAAGTCCTGGTTGTTCTTGTCTTCTTGGGTGGTGGAGGAGCACTTTCTTCTTCTGATTTTTCCAACTCTTCCTCATCAGAGGACCTACCTATCCTCAGAGTTCCACTTCTCTTCTTCCCTTTGGGCTTCCTTTTTGGTTCGGGCTCACTTTCCTTGGGGCCTCTAATCTTTATCTTGAAAGGAGAGCTCTTTGTAGTTTTCCCTTTGGGGTCATCTTCCCCGGATTCTTCTGAAGTAGACATGGGATTGAGGTCTCCCATCAAACTGAAGGTACAAGTTACCTTCTCACTCTCCAACTCCCAAATTTTATGCTTCAACCAAGAAGAGGTAAATTTCATAACGGGGGCCATTAGGTCTTCCAACTCTGTGACCTCATCTTCATTCCAATTGATTTCCCCGATCGACCTTGTCCTTCACAGCTTCATAAGCATGATCCTGTACCAGGTTTCCATCATCCTCCAGTTGGTCTGGGATCAACTCGACATTGTACTGTCTGATTGCATCAACAGGGAGCCTGGGGTACGTCTTCTTTCTTGCTTCAAGGTCATCCTTAATGTTAGCCCAATAGTCCTCTAGGTCATCTTTATGCCGGTACTCCCTAGTGGCCTTCTTCTGTGCCTCTCCTGTGATATCAAAGTTCATCCTTTTGGAGTGGAAGGAGAAACCATATGTTGCCAATTCATCTCTTGGGGTGTGTGCTGATTGGATGGAAGGGCACACTTCTGCTACACCAATTCCAAGAGGGAAATCTCCACCAAAGCCTGTCTTATGCTTTTCCTTCTTTACAATGGCATCAAACTCACAAATCTGTCTGACAATCTCCAATAGCACAATGTGATATGTGGGGTACCTAGGTAACCTGTATGGAGCGACTGGGCATCCATCAATTCTAAGGTAGGTGAAGGTGGGAAATTGAATGAACCAGGCCCCATAATTCTTTATCAATCCTTTGGCTCCATCTGACAATCTCACATGCTCAACATTCTGAAGCATCCGGGTGATATGCATAGTGAATGCATCATTAGCCCTACGGTAGTCTTTGTGTCTTAGGTGCAACTCCGGGTATACTTCATAGACTATTTCCTGTCCGAATGTCCCTCATGGATTCAAACCCCTGTATGGGTAGAATCTGGCAAGCACATACATGACATAGGAGGACATGGTGAACCTCTTAGTCTCTAGGATGTTCCTCAGATGTTTATCAATTTCGGCACTAATAAGCCCGTCCCAATGATAGTTGGTCCCTTGCTCAATTTTGGTGATCACATGGACCATCCAACTTTCCAATACTCCTGCACTCTTCAATCGTGCCACTCTGCTCAGAAATGTTATTGCATCATAGATATCTGACCTGAATTTAACTCTATGCAACTGCTTGGGCAGTTTAGAGTAGTGTGATTTTGGCTTCTCCAACCAAGCATTAATCATTTGTTGGGATTTGATGGGCTCATTTTCGTAATATGTTCTGGCCAAGTCCATGTTTAGAGCACATACTGAAGGAAAATCAGGCATGTCAAAAGCTTGGGCAATAAAGACAGGGTTGAAATTAGCCAAGACTCTTCCCTCAGTACTGACAACCCTTTGCGTATCAAAATCATACTGCCGGGCACATTCTAAAATCAACTCATAACATTGGATTGTTGGAGGGAAACCTGCCACATGAACCAACCCGGATTTCATCATTTCATTCCTTAAGACTGACAGATTCTTCTCAGTTGTTCTCTGCTTGAACTCCTCGTATCTCTAGGCCCCCACATTGGTGTCAGACACCTCAGACCATATAGAAGATATTTTGCTTTCAGGGAGCTGACTCTTAATATCTAACCTTAATCTCTCTGCCTCTGAAATGGATGACCCCTCCATGTCACCCTTGGACTTTCCTACTGCAGCCTTGCTTGATTCGGCCTACATTCACAAAGGGCATTATTAGTATTCAATTATCATGCATATTCCAATCCAAAGGTTAGCCTGAAATCATATAAAGCAATTAAAATCCATCACATATTATCAATCCTTGAAAGTCCAGAAAAATAAAGCAGTCTGGGAAAACCACGTTAACCGGGAAAATCCAGTCGGGGCAGAGTTTCGGAGAAATCTGACCCAGACGGATTCTTGCTACCAAAACATCATTAGTCAAATAAATTGTCAGTACAGCCAAAAAAAAAATTGTCAAATTATCATGTAATTTGTTCATTAGCAACAAGAAATAAGCATTCAGCATTTACTCCATCAATCCTGTCTTTGGAAAATCAGAAGAAATAAAACTAGACTAGAAAACCGAAAAAGTTCGGATGGGACGGATTTTCGCAGACAGTTCGAAATGTTCCGAAAAACTACTCCACTCCGCGGAATTAGCCTAAACCGGGAAAATCCAGGTGTGGAGGAATTCCGCGGACACCACAGGAACCCGACGATCGGCGACACGAGAACCATTAACCAAACAATCATGCAATCTTTTCTACTTGGATTCTAATGGTCCTGAAATCGATGCTAACCAATGAGATTCAGAATACAAATGATTTCAAATCCCTAAAGCTCTCAAATGATGAGTCCTCATGACAAAACAACGATGCCCTAATTTTGATAACCAGACCCCCGCCATTAAAACCAGGGTAAGTTCAAGGTTTTAAAATATCATCTATAAAGATCAGTCTGGGCACCCCGAGTCCTCACAAGGCAGGGATCAGTTTAATATAAGTGCAAGATCGACCAATCATAATGAATTTGCCATTCTGGGTTGAACACCAAAAAAAAAAAAAACCCTAACCTTGCACAATATGGCAGATTACGCACTAAGAGGGCAAACAATCTAACCCAGAACCCCTTCCAAACGTGTGCATCCATCGTCTAATGGATACAAAGCGCTCATATGGCATGGGTGATGAGGTTCCACGAAGAAACGGGTCAAACCCTAACTCGATAAGAAGGAAATCGTGGCTAACATGGGTCGACACGAAATGACCACCAATCAATACAGAAAACTCAATCATTGCGGAAAAAAATAAGAGGGGCCATCGATAACCTACCATTGATTATTGCAAATGAAACTTGAACTCAAAGAAGAAACCATGAAGCAAGCACGCCCAAGCAATGAAAACCTCAATCATCGCTCCACACATTCCACACGCAAGCGACCCAAGATCAATGCTCAAAGCTCGAATGGAGAAAGCACTTCAGACGCCAAGGCAGCAAACAAGTGAATGATGGAGTTAAAATGATGCTTAGAAGGTTTTAAACCAACCCATTTACGCCTCTGAGCAAAGGTACCTCGGTCATTAATGAGCGACAAGATGCGCCTGACAAATCCAGAAACCCGAACCCAAAACAGAATTTTGGAAAATCCCAATATACGCAGAAATCTGGATGGACACAGATTTTGTGAAAATGCGAAAACCGGGAATATAACGAAGTTCGGGGTTTTGATGTAGACCGGGAAAATCTGCCAGAACCAAAAAATCCCGGGTTCAGGTGAAAACCCAGATTTGGAAAATGCAGCGATGAATAGACAGTAAACTAGAGCCCAGAAAAATCCGTCGGAGCCGAAAAATCCTGGATTCAGGTGAAAACCCAAATTTTGCTTAAAACTCAATTTTAACCCATTCAAGCCTCAAGGAAAGATCAAAGCCAACAAAACCTACATGCCAAGACCTCAAAAAGATAATTCCAATAAAACCAAAGGTCCAAAGACATCCGAAAAGAGGGTCCCTACTCCAAGTGGGGCGTGTGTGGAAAAACTACACAACAATATGCACAGCTAGATTATCCTATGGAAGAAAGTGTTGATCTCTTTCAAGATAAAGAAATGGTATCAGTTGGAAACTCTGATATTGGCTATTTCCAAATGGTGAATGAATATAAGGAGGACATGGTGATGGATGCATATGTTGTCTTTAAACAAAAACAACATAATCAACTTGATCAAAATCAAGCTACTACTCCACTAACAAATGAGAAGTCGTCAGTCACCATTACAAAAAGAGGATCTCCTCTGCCCTAGCACACAAAAATGCAGCAAACAAACAAGTGCTCCTCCTCCCCCTCCATCAATTCATGTCATTCCCAAAGCCAATCCCCCAATTTTGAAGACCAGTGTGCCTTTTGTTAAACCTATCAGTGAAGTTACCACATCCACTTTACAAAGTTCATTTTAGGCTTTTGGCATTATTGATCATGCCAAGAAAACCAAGATCCAAATGTTTGAAGTTGAATACCTCAAGGCCAATCCAAACCAATTTGATAGGCTTGTGAAGTTCATGAAGGATAAAGGAATTACCCCAAATCAGGATTCATCTCCTGATATTCCTACTACTTCAAAGCCTTAGATGCCACAGAATAACCTTGTTTCTACCCCTCTAGTTGCATTTGTGCATATTGATCCATTTTCATTTCTTTACTTTTCAATGGCTTTAAATTATGCAATTGTGTTATAGATTTCGGTACATCAGACAATGTGATGCCAGCCAAGGTAGCTACTACATTACGTTTGAATCTGACCAAAAAATTTAGCCATTATTTCTCCATGGAGAACAAACAAGTACCTTTGATCAGCCAAATCAAAGATGCACAATATGCATTTGTTGCATACCTAGAAAAGAAAATAAAGATGATGGTTCTAGTAGCTAACATGCCAGAATCTTACATAATCCTCCTTGGACACAATTTATGTAAAGATGTTGGAGGTGAACTAAACATGGACATGTCTGAAGCCAGGATACTTGTGAAAGGCATGATGCATAAATTAATTCCTTAAAGGGAGTCAAAATTTTTAGTAACACAATCTGATGATCCAAGAGCTCAAATTCTATTTGAGTCTTCAAGCATTGAAACGTATTATCTACAAATAGAAGAGGTTGGTGAGTCTTCAACAAGACATGAGTTGGAGAGCAATGATTCTTCCTCAACAACAAATGAGTCATCATCAGATGATTTTTCTATCTCAGATTATGAAGTTTCATCAGTTGATGAAACTAAATATTTTAATACTGTCAGTCTTAGCAATCCAAACAGTGTTTGGTTACTCGAGTTTGATGGCAATTGCTCTTCCACCGGTTCTGCAATAGGAATGGTTTTTTATTTCCCCTAGAGGAATTTTTTTCCCTTTCTCTTTCAAATTATAGTTTAACAACACTAATAACATTGTCGAATATGAAGCTTTGTTATTAGGAATGCAAGTTGCACGAAAGAAAGGTATCAAAAATCTTCATGCAAAAGGTGATGTCGAGTTGATAGTATGTTAGGTAAGGAATTTGTATTAGACAAAAAATGACAGGCTTAGGCATTATTGCAATCTTGTTTGGGATTGCATTGAACAATTTGAGGCTTTTGATATATCTGTAGTTCCAAGGGAATATAATGACAGTGTCAATTCCTTAGTAGTTTCAGTCACACTCTTGATACTACACAAAGACTTTCAAGGTTCCATCTATACCATTGAGTTGGTTTTCCACCTAAGTGTTCCTGATAATTTAGAGAACTGGAAGATTTTCAATGATGATCATCAAATTGTTTCCTTTTGGAGAAGGCATAAAATTTTGATGAATTGTACTTTAAAGGTAGTGATTCTCCACATTGAGAATCTATGTCTTATATGGATCTAGTTACGGGTGAAGAGTTCTTGCGACTCAAAGGGAATAAAATTCACAAGGGGTTGGTATCTCTAAAGAAACTTTTTGATAAGCATGATTGCTATGTCAAGAAACAACTCTTAGACTTTGATTCGTCTAATGAGGTTGAACAGATCAACTTAGGAAATAAAGAAAAACCTAAGATGGTAAACATTAGAAAGTGTTGCATGGTCGAAGAGAGGAAGCAGTTTTCTAAGTTGTTACAAGAATATATGGATTTCTTAGCATATTCATATGAGGATCTGAAATCCTTCTGACTGAAAGAGGTGCAACACTACATTCCTCCTAAGGTTGGAGCATTACCTTATAAACAAAATAAAAGGAAATACAACCCAAATATTTATAGAAAAATCCTTGTGAAAGCTCAAAAAATGTTGAACGGCTGAATAATATACCCTATCCATCATTCAACATGGATAGAAAATATTGTTCTCGTTCGTAAGAAAAATAGTGAGATTTGTATTTGTGTGGATTTCAAAAATTTGAACCAGCTATCGCTCAAGGACAATTATCCTCTTCCAATGATGGACCAAGCTCTTCAAAACATGACCAAATCTGAAATGATCTCCATGCTAGATGGTTTTTTTATTACAACCAAATTGAAGTCAATTCAAGTGATCAACTCAAGACGGATTTTACAACACCATGGGGCACCTTTGCATATCGTTGAATGCCTTTTGGCCTAATCAATGTTGGTGCCACGTTTCAACAATCTATGGACTTGGATTTGTGTGATGTGATAGGTAAGTTCATTGTGGTGTATCTTGATGATCTTACAATTTTTACTAAAAAATGTCATGAACATTTTAACCATCTAAGGTAGATCTTGGAAATGTCGATAGCATGGTATTTCCTTGAACCCCAAAAAGTCAATTTTTGGGGTTACAGAAGGTAAACTTATTTCTCACATGGTGTCCACAGAGGGAATCAAGATTGACTCAGAAAGAGTTAAAAGTATCAAATCACTCACTTTTCCATCAAGAAAGAATGTTGTCCATTCATTCTTTGGCAAGGTAAACTTTTTGCAAAGATTTCTTCCAAACTTTGCAAAAAATACTTGTCATATTTTTAATATGATGAAAGGTAATACCACTTTTCATTGGATGATAGAAGGGAAAGATGAATTCAATGATATCAAGGAGGAAATTTCTCATGCACTAGTGTTATTCTACCTAGACTACACCAAAAAATTCATCATGTATAGTTATGCTTCTAAGCATACACTTTTGGCGATTCTAGTGCAAGAAAATAGTGATGGTTTTGAATCTCTAATTGCATTCATAAGTTTCCCTCTAAATAATTATGAATTGAAATATTCCTAGATGGAAAAACATGTTTTTTCATGGTCAAGGTTGTTAAACATTTATGGTTCTACATTCTTCATAGCCATGTCAAAGTTCTAGTTCCAGATTCAACTGTTAAGTCCATCTTAACATAGTATGAGTTTGGAATGAAAAGAGGCAATTGGATTGACAAGATTAAAAAATATGACATGGAAATCAATCCTACCAAGTTGATATGTGGGCGAGGACTGTGTCAGCTTAGTGTTGAAAATGATCCTAATGAAGAAGTTTCAGAGATAGAGGAGTTATATCCAAGCAAACTTCCAATGGTGTTGTTTGTCAATACAGTTGATGAGTGGTATTCCAACATTGCCCATTTTCTCACTTATGGGGAATATCCTTATCATTTGACTCCAAAGGAGAAAAAGACCATCAAGCTAAAGTTAGAAAATTTTGTCTTATGGGACAATGGCTTGTACAAACATACACTGGATGGAACTTTCTTGTGATGTGTTGATGAACAACAGGAGAGATTTCTAAAGTCGTATCATGAATTAGCATGTGGAGGACACTTTTCAGCATTGGTTACCACTCACAAGATCCTGAGAGAAAAGTAATACTGGCCTACACTCTTCCAGGATGTGTACTCTTGGGTGCATAAATGTGAGTTGTGTCAATAGTTCGTAGGTAAGCCAAAGTTGGCAGCTCTGCCTTTAAAACCATTTGTTATTGAAGAACCCTTCCAGCAGTGGGGAATTGATTTCATCGATGCAATGAATCCATCATCAAGTGATGGACACGCCTATTTCCTAACTAGAACCAACTACTTCATCAAGTGGTTGGAAGCAATTCTGTCTAAGCATGCTAATTCTAAAGTTGTATGCAATTTCTTAAAAGAAAATATCATTTCCAAATTTGGCATGCTAAACAAAATTGTTGTTGACAATGCTTATGCCTTCTCATCAAGCGAGATAACTAAGTTCTATTTTGAACACGACATAACTTTTTCTCATTCATCCAACTATTACCCACAAGGTAATGGTCAGGTTGAATCAAGCAACAAAAGTTTGGTGACTATAATCTGCAAGCTTGTGGATGAGAATCGATGTTTGTGGCACAAAGCTTTGTATGACACTTTGTGGGAAGATAGAATAACTTTGAAGTGGGAAATTGGTATGTGTCCTTTCTAACTCTTGTATGGGTTGAATGCAAAAATTCTCATAACCTTGGAAGTTCCAGCCCTCAAATTGGCTAAGGCCATTAAGGATGAGACTTTTGATAATTTTGTCAATAAGCATGTAATGCATCTCTCCAAATTGGAAGAGAAAAGAGTTAGAGTGGCTAAACGCATCATGGAGCATCAAGACCAAGTCAAGAAGCTTTTTGACAAGAAGGAAAAGTCTCAAGATTTTCAAATTGGTGATCTTGTTCTCTTGTGGGAAGTGAAGAGAACCAAAGGGTATGCACGAGAAATTTGATTCACTATGGACAGGACCTGTCAAATTTCATCAACTGCATGGTAAAAATAGTTTCCTATTGGCACACGAGGATGGAATGCCATTTTCCCTTCCTCACAATGGGAAACATCTCAAACACTTTACACAGTAAGGTGATAGGCATTCAAATGTAAATATTTTTATTTTAGTCCTTGTGTCTTTTTGTTTTTGAGTCTTTTTGTTGTCGTCTCCTAACTCTATGCCCAATGGATGGACAAAGGCACTTGAATTATGGAGTTCTTCTCCCTTCACTCATTTATGAGAATGAATAAATGAAGATCCCTAGCTGGAGCTAGTTGTTATCATGGAATGTAGCAACACTCAATTCACAGATAACCCCCTATGAAACTTGTATGTTTTGTAGTCCTGTGTATTTCAAGCATGCAAAATGAGGAAAATTTCAATTCACCTTGATGCGCGGCCCAAAATCTCAAACAGTTTGTTTGAGTGTTTCCCCCCATCTGTCTTTCAAAGAGCTTCGAAACGAGCATATTTGTGAACTCTCAACCCTTGAGAGTTAGTGAAATTTTCAAACATGTCAGAGCACTCAAAATCAGCACTCCTATATATGCCTTAGTAAAATTTTGAAATCCAAGTGTTGGAGCACTGATTTTCAGCACTCCTATACTTTGTTTCCTTAGTCAAAATTGCACGAGCAGTGATTTTCACCACTAGTGCATTTTTCTTTTAAGTCATGTTTACACATGCACAAGCGGTGAAAATCACCACTCATGCATATGTCTCACCACTTAGTTTTCCTTCATTAATGCACAAGTCGAGTTGCATTAATGACACTTTTAAAAGGATTTTAAGTAATCTTTAGTTAATCATCTTCTTTCTAATCATCATCCACCTCTCTTCTGCATAGTGGGCGCTCTCCAAACCTCCTACGACTTGCATTTGAGGATTTCTTCAAGCTTTGAGTTAGGGTTTCGGCATTTCTAACTAATATGTCTTTCAGTCCTTTCTCTTCATCGAGTTTCTTAGTTATTTTACTTTAAATCTCTATGGATTTTTGTTAAATGTCACTCTTTAGATTTTATGTGTTTAGGTTTTTGATCTTTTGATGTTTCATTTTCTTCTTCCCCTTGTAAGCTTGCACCCTGCTCTTCATTTTTGTTTTGTGTATTTTACTTTTTTCCCTAGTCTTGATTTTTCTCCATCTTTTTTCCCATCTTTTATCTTTCCACCATTTCTTACTAAGTATACATAACTCACTAAGCAGTGAAAATTATGGTATCCACATTTTGTAAAGAATGAAGCTTTATCGTTCAAGGAGAATCATTCTTCAAAATTTCTCAAGTAGTGTAAATCACCATTCGAACAATAGGTCTACCCTTTCCCCAAATGTAGAAGTATTGTTTTTATCCATTGTTGCACTCCAATGATTTTTCACAAACTCCAAGTGTACGAGCGGTGAAAATCACTGCTCCTACATGGAGTGTCTCTTCCAAACAAGTGTAGAAGCTGGTGAAATTTTCCACTTATGCATTCAACTCCAAAGGGATGAAACAAGTGCTTGAATGCTGAAAATCAGCGCTCGAGCATAAACTATAAACCTTCCCCATATATGATCGAGCACTAAAATTTAGCGCTTCAATGCTTATTTCACAATGAACTTCACCAAAATATCAAGGCACTGAAAATTAGCACCTTGTCACTTCTTGCATATCAAAGTTCCAAAACATGTAGGAGTGCTGAAAATTAGTGCCCCACATGTAAATCAGCATTTCAAGATGTAGGAGCACTTATTCTCAGTGCTCTACATAAAAGACGGTTTTTTCCATTAATGCTCTGAAATCGCTCTGTTTGCGCTCCAAACCTCATTTCTTCACCCATGCTCTATTTTTCATTCCAAATTGCTCATTTCTACTTGCTCTGCATTGATTGCTTGCCTCACACTTCCCAATGATGCAATTTTTCCTAACTTCTATTGATTCACCATCCTTGTAGTTTCTCTCCAAATCTCGTCAAGTGATCCCAAAGGTGATATCCTTTGATCCTGGTTCTTCTATATGATAGCAAAAAATCCTCCATCATCTTCTAAGAAAGAGGGAAAAATGAAATATAAATACCAAGGTGTCTTTCTTCCTACAGTGGTGATCTCGAAGGTGGACAAAATCAAGGACACTAAATTTGGTCATTAGGACCTTGAAGACTTTGTAAAAAGAACTAAACAAAAACTCTTGGAAGATAGCTTGAGATTTATTGTCCATAGCAATATACATCTGGGGTCCACATTCCTGACTTCTGCTCACAATACAGAATTTTCTCTCCACATTGCATCCCACTACATCTGAGAGAGTAGAAGTGTAATAGATTCTTCTGGACAAGTGATGATGAGACTAGGTCCTAAATTCTTTGAAATTTTCTTTCGAGTTCCCCAAATGGAACAACACACAAAGATTTCAATGCAACTGGCACAGGAGGTTTATGATGCAGATCGAACTAAGGCTAAAACTTTGATTAGTAGCCAATGGTTGAAAACACCTAGGCCTACTATCTCAAGATGGATGAATGGGCTTCCTCGGAGTGACTTTAAAGAGGATGTCAGGGACATGATTACTCTCTTGATTAGGGATAAAGGATTTCCTAAGTCATCTCATTTTCAAGAGTGGATGTATAAATACATTTAGATCATCAGGAGAAAGAAAGCTCATATTGATTGGGGAACCCAAATAATGATGAAATTCATGAGCAATTGATAAATGTTCCAACCACTCTCAAGTTCTACATGACTTCTTACTCTCAAGTTTCTTACTAAGTTTACATAACTCACTAAGCGGTGAAAATTCTGGTATCTGCATTTTGTAAAGAATGAAGCTTTATCGTTCAAGGAGAATCATTCTTCAAAATTTCTCAAGTAGTGTAAATCACCATTCGAACAATAGGTCTACCCTTTCCCCAAATGTAGAAGTATTTTTTTTATCCACTGTTGCACTCCGATGATTTTTCACAAACTCCAAGTGTACGAGCGGTGAAAATCACTGCTCCTACATGGAGTGTCTCTTCCAAACAAGTGTAGAAGCTGGTGAAATTTTCCACTTATGCATTCAACTCCAAAGGGATGAAACAAGTGCTTGAATGCTAAGAATCAACGCTTGACCATAAACTATAAACCTTCCCCATATATGATCGAGCACTAAAATTTAGCACTTCAATGCTTATTTCACAATGAACTTCACCAAAATATCAAGGCACTGAAAATTAGCACCTTGACACTTCTTGCATATCAAAGTTCCAAAACATGTAGGAGTGCTGAAAATCAGTGCCCCACATGTAAATCAGCATTTCAAGATGTAGGAGCACTTATTCTCAGTGCTCCTACATAAAAGACGGTTTTTTCCATTAATGCTATGAAATCGCTCCGCTTGCACTCCAAACCTCATTTCTTCACCCATGCTCTATTTTTCATTCCAAATTGCTCGTTTCTACTTGCTCTGCATTGATTGCTTGCCTCACACTTCCCAGTGATGTAGTTTTTCCTAACTTCTATTGATTCACCATCCTTGTAGTTTCTCTCCAAATCGCGTCAAGTGATCCCAAAGGTGATATCCTTTGATCCTGGTTCTTCTATATGATAGAAAAAATCCTCCATCATCTTCTAAGAAAGAGGGAAAAATGAAATATAAATACCAAGGTGTCTTTCTTCCTACAGTGGTGATCTCGAAGGTGGACAAAATCAAGGACACTAAAGTTGGTCATCAAGACCTTGAAGACTTTGTAAAAAGAACTAAACAAAAACTCTTGGAAGATAGCTTGAGATTTATTTTCCATAGCAATATACATCTGGGGTCCACATTCCTGATTTCTGCTCACAATACAAAGTTTGCTCTCCACATTGCATCCCACTACATCTGAGAGAGCAGAAGTGTAATAGATTCTTCTAGACAAGTGATGATGAGACTAGGTCCTAAATTCTTTGAAATTTTCTTTCGAGTTCCCCAAATGGAACAACACACAAAGATTTCAATGCAACTGGCACAGGAGGTTTATGATGCAGATCGAACTAAGGCTAAAACTTTGATTAGTAGCCAATGGTTGAAAACACCTAGGCCTACTATCTCAAGATGGATGAATGGGCTTCCTCAAAGTGACTTTAAAGAGGGTGTCAGGGACATGATTACTCTCTTGAGTAGGGATAAAGGAATTCCTAAGTCATCTCATTTTCAAGACTGGATGTATGAATACATTCAGATCATTAGGAGAAAGAAAGCTCATATTGATTGGGGAACCCAAATCAATGATGAAATTCATGAGCAATTGATAAATTTTCCAACCACTCTCAAGTTCTACATGACTTCTTACTTAGTGTATGTTGTTGTAATGAGATAATTTGCATGGTTATCTATAAAGGGAAACTGACATTTTGTACCTTCATATGAATATTTTTATCATTTGAAATTGAAGGAAAGTTTTCATCATTTCAAGAGGGTCACAAATGCCTTCTTTGCACCTTTGTTGTTTAGTTTTGATCCAAATCTCAAAAAGAAGAGGGTGTCAGATGAGACATACAAAGTGGTGAGTAAGGTTGGTTGTATCTTTTTACAATTTCCAACTTTCACTTATATGAGGGTAGGTTGCTATATTGGCTACCCTTACATGTTGCCTAGATATCCATTAGATAAGTGGATACTCATGGAGCTATGAAAACAACTGATATTAGTCCACAAGGAATTCATGAGAATTCACAAATTGGGGTATATTGTTCATAGTGTACAAAAGGAAAAATCAATCTATGCAGAGATGCAAATCATAACTATCAGGACATACAAATATAGATTTGATTTTGATTATCGGGATGTGAAGAGAAAATTGAAAAAGAACCATATGCATGCCTATAATTTTGAAGACATATGGGCTGATTATAGGGATGAAGAAGACATCCACAAAATGAACTTTTGCAGGTTAACAGTTTAGCAAATCAGAGAGAAGGGTATGGCTGACCTACCAGAGGATTTCCAAGATCCTAGTGACATCCTAAACTCTGCCTATGAAGAAGAGATTGCTAAGAGGCCCTTACCTTTGATTCAATGGTCAAAAAAGGAAAGTATCTCTATCAGGGAAAGGCTTGCTCCCATCTTGCACAACATAGTAAAATGGTTGCATAAGCACAGTTTCCAAATGAAAGCTTTTAAAACTGAATCAGAAGGAGAAGTACCAGGAGTAGAAATCAGTCAACAACCAGAACTCTTCTCAAAGAAAAAACAAGTGGCTATTCCCTCTTCTTTCTGAAGAGGTCCTAGATTCAAGTTCACCTTTGGCAAGAAAGTTACACAAGTTGTTGAATAAGAAGCAACAAAGTCTGAACCCACACATGCAGTAGGAAAAGAGGTTGTTTCTAAGGAACAAACTTCCAAAGAAGAAGGAAACGGAAGCGAAGAATTTGAAGAAGAGTCTGCAGAAGAAAAGGAATATGAAAAATATGAAGGAGAAAGGGAAGGTAATGAAGAGGAACTTGGGCATGATAATGAACAACAACTATCTCCTCATGAGAAAATTGTTGAAGATCTTCCCCAAACGTCATCTCCTATAACTTCAAATGTTCCTCATACACCTCCCAATCCTAACACTCCTCCACCTCCTCTTCCTACATCACCTCCTCCCACATCTATCGTACATGCAGTGGACATTTTTCATCTGCCTACAACATCAACTATGCTTGCCACTCCTACACTTTCAAATATACAAATTGTTGATATATTGTCAAGCTCTCCATCATCCATCCCCATTTTATCATCTCCATCTTTTGATATAATTTCTAAAGCTAAATTTGATAGATTCATGAATACTCTTTGCAGATTCAACTTGGTATGCAGTTCACTAGAGCAATCATGACAAATACTACCTTGATTATTTCCATACCAATCATTTCTACAAAAGCAGTTGTGAAACAAGAATTGATGATGAGTCAAGAAGCATATACTTCCTCTCTTCCTCCTTGGTTGGTCTCTCAAGTATCAAAGAAAAAGAAAAAATGATCTCTCCAGAAGAGCTCAATCTTGAAGAGATAGCCCCTCCAAAATCCAAGGGGAAGAAAAAGGCAAAGGTACATTCACTGCTTCACGTTGACAAAACTAGTCATAAGTTTGTGAAGATTAGTCTACCCACGCATGAGGAAGGAAATGTAAACATGGAGGACTACATAGTCATGAGAGTCCAACTCAGCAAAGTGACAAATGAAAGTGCAAAGGCAGATGCACATGTGGTCCTGGACGCCTTAGCAAGAAGACTTGACAAAATGGAACAAGCCTGAAATATGTACAAGAAGAAGGTTGAGTGTTATGCATCTGTTTTGAGGAAACTAGCAGGCTCTTCAAGCAATGTACAAATTTTGGCTATGGTAATCCTTGAGGATCTAGCAATGAAAAAGGCAAAGAAGTTTTCCTCTAAAGGTAAAGTGTTGTATGATTCCATTGATGAAATAATAGAACACAATTCACAAGTCATATTTGTTGTGGATGAAAAGGCTACTCAAATAGCCAAACTAAAATAAAAGCTTGATAAGGAAGAAATAATTCTTTCCCAAGAGCGAAAAAAAATGTAGAAATTCCTCTCATTTTGGTCATGAATGAAAGAGGAAAAGCTAAGTAAGTTGGTGGAAGTTGGGTTGATTCCCGACAAAGAGAAATATGTGGAGGTAAGAGAATCTTTCAAGCACTGGATTCAAGTGATCAAGTCTCTTATCAATATATCCACCAAGTCAAAGAAGATGTTGAAGGACATTGTGTTGTCCTTGAAAATGGAGTTAAGGATTTACTGGGTAAGCTCCTTGATGAAGATCATATTTTCCTCCTGACCAGTGAACTTTCACAGATCTACAAGGAAGTTGTCATGAAGCAAGTGGAGGATGCAAAATTTTCAAAGACCTCCATGCATGCAATTTGTGACAACTGGCTTTCTCTTGATAATCTCAAGATGCATCTAGATAGGTGCAAGAAGATTCATTCCTCTGCTAGAATTTTGATCACAAGAGTTCGCACCCTTGTGGATTACACTGTTGGTCCAGATGAGGCATTCATCCTAGAGATAAAGAAGAGATATGAATACTTTCGCGCCCAAAGCAAGGAACCATGAAGACTTCTTTTTCTCCAATGTTAGTTTTTTCTTTCATTCACACATTTTGTAAATAGTTTTCGACATCTTATATCTTATAAGAGCAAATGTAATTGCATGTAAAAACAGAGATGTTTTCCCAAAAAGATGGTCAAATTTTTTGACTAAGTCAAAGTTAGGTGAGATTTTCCTAAATTAGCTCACCTAGCTTTCCTAATTTTTCTCATTTGATTTCCTATATTCTCTCTTCCCTCTCTTTTATAAATAGGAGGGAATTCTTTTGTAATCTTTACCTTTAATCTTTTGCAATGAAGTGTTGCCCATTTTGAGAAACAAATAAATGAAACTTTGAGTTCATATTTGTGTATCTATTTGATCAATAAAGAAGAAAGTTGCATGCCAGACTTTGCGTTGGATCAATTGTCTTTTGGATTTGATTAAGATTGGTGGTGATTAGTTTGTGAGATCTAAGGGCTTTGAATAAATCTGTGTAAACTTTGTGTTGCAACCTTTATTCAGATTTGTAATATTGTTTGGATAACTATTGGTGGATTATCTACAAGACTTTGTGCTTGTAATTGTTCATGTTGTTTTTGGAATTGTTGTCTCTAAGAAGACTTTGTGCTTCTAATATGAAAATCATTACATCTCTCAAGGATCCATCGGTGAAAAGCTACAGAACGACTTTGTTCCTTTGTGAGCTTTTCTTTCTTATTTTATTGTTTATTATTATCATGTTGGTATCTCTAAGCTTTGCATTATCAAGATAGAGATATTGGAATTATTGATTTGTTTATTAATTTAAAGTTGTATTGAATCAGAACTATCAACAGTGAAGCATTATAAAACATACTTTGAAAAAAGAGAGAAGTATGAATGTGACACACCCCATCTCATAATTGTAGTGTACATTTTTGTGAATATTTAATTAGTTTTACTTAAATTTTGTAAGTAGTAAGAAGGGTGCCTCCCCTTTCTGAGAGGAGAGATTACATCTCACAAAATTGTGGCTGAAATTAGGGTTGTGTAATCTATTAAAAGGGATTACATAATTTTCACCCAACAATGCCTCAAGCACAAGAACTCTTAAATGCATTCTAAGAGTAATGTCACCCAATTCTACACCTTCCTTGAGTACAACCCATTCATCAAGTCAATCATCCATATCGTGATGTTTGATTCCCTACACAAATAAAGTACAAGGAGAGGGCTAAATGGCCCTTGAGAGTGACATTAGAGCATCCAAACTTGAGTGCTTTCATTAAAAAGTTGTCCTTAGTTGGGAGTGAAGAGCATAGGGCTGCTGAATGGGACTTATGGTTTCCATGTGAAGAGCAATATGATGATTTGTTTTAATTTTCCATGTTGCAATAGGATGTGGCATGAAAGCATCCCAACTTGAATGATTTCATTGAACAACTTTCCTTACTTGAGGGTGAGAAGCATAGGTCAGCTAAATGGGACTCGTCGTTTACTCCACTAATAGTATTTCAATGTACTACATACTATAGAAGTAAACTAGACTATATGCAGAACATGGAATAGAACAAGAGCTTGGAAAACATAATATGCTTGAATATGAGATGCTTCTATTCATTTCTAGTAAATATAACCATGTACAATCATATAATTATAAAAAATACTATCAACCATGATCATAACATGTTCCCGAATACAGAAAATGAGTACATATAATGCTCGATGGTGGTTGGGAAACCAACTATCATGATGTTTCATAACAACCCATTACCACTAATCAGGACTTAGTTACCTGAATACACATGACATTTATTACATTTATTATTCCTACTAGCTATAGTCTTATTAACATAACCAAACTACGCTACGGTCGATTACGTCTAACTACAACAGAAGTAAAGACAACTATGGCTTACATCATTCCCCCACAAAATAATTCATCTTCTAGATGACATGACGACCCAAAAGGGAATGATATAACTTTTACCCAATTTTCACCCTCAAGCTCAATCAAGCAAAGAATCTATGTTGCAAGTGTTCATAAGGGTCAAATGGGTTTTCTCCATTGAGGATTATTTCATGCATCTTGTTGGAGCTATAAAAATCTGATGTTTTTTACATATGTTTTCATTCATTATTTTCCAAATAAGTGCCCTCTTGAACACTTTTTGCCCATATTTTACTATGTTGCACCATATGTTCCCTTGGGTCTTGCATTTTCTATTTTCTGGTTCCTATTGGTGTAGGTCTATGATTGTTTCCCCGACTCATGTTACGTTTTCTGCTTGCATGAGTCTGTGTTGCCTATCGGCAAGACTCATCCAATGTCACAGCGATCACAGGTCTTTTGCATTCTTCATTCGGTAGGACGTTTCTATTGTTTTGGCAACCATGGAGGCTTCTATCGGCATATGTCTTAGTTGTCGAGGTTGCATCTTACCGATCTCAACATGTCTCCCCAACTATGTATATGGTGGATCTTTCGGCATGAGTTGCGGTGTCGGTATATGGTCATAGCGAGTTCTCTTGGTCTTACCGACAGTGTGCAAAATGGTTTTCTTTCGACATGAGTTCATTTTTGTCTCATTGATCAGTGGCGGAAGGATGTGCTCATCGGTGTAGGTTGGGGAGATCGTCATAAGGTCTCAGCGGGTGACCTTGGGTCTTGCCAATGGAAAATAATGAAGGATATTTGTCAGCGTAACAATTGCCATGTCTCGGCGACTCGGAATGCATTGAGACCTTTCGGTGTAGCAAATGCAGTCTATGTGAGGTCTCCTCGATGGATGGAAGCTACATCGCCACACTTGGGACAGGTAGATTCATCGGTGGGAGATACATTATGTCTCAGCGACATGAGAGTGGTTGAGGCCTTTTTGAATAACAGGGTGCATTCTATATGATGTCTTGCCGATAGTGGAACATCACAGCGATGGAAAATGGATGGACTCGTCGGTAAGATAAAGCATGTGTCTCAGTGACTCAGAATGCATTAAAGCTTTCGGTATAACTCTGCAGTATATGTGAGGTCTTTCCAATGTCACAAGGTCATAGTGACTATGAATAAAACAAGAATGCAAGGCTCGGTAGACCAAAATGCATCGGGGTGACATCGGCAGACTCTTACCGATATGGTTTGTGATATCAAGGTCAAGGAGACTTCGGGGGAGGCCCCACCAAAGCATGAAAGGGCTTGCCAATAGTTGAAGATATCGCCCTGAGGTCCTGCCGATACCGGGAAGTCTTGGCGACATGGAAAGTGTTATCAGCAAAGGTCTCATCGATAGTGAAGCTTCCAAATGAAAGGGGTTTCAGCCAAAGGATAGAGGTCTCAGAAAAATATTTTGCTGAGATGAGGAAGTTATGTCAACACCAAGGGAAAGCAAATGCATCACCGGGCAGGATGGAGGCTATCGCCATAATGTCTAGCCGACAGGAAAAATCTCCCCAACGCAAAAGAGAAAAGGCCCTCAACACAACTAAGGGCATTCGCCGAGATGTCTCGGTGACTATAAGAGGTCTCCCTGAAATGAGGGTCCTTTGGCATAACATTTGGAGTTCGGGAGGACCTCTTCCCAACCGGCAGGAGTCTCAGCGAAGGAAACAAAGAGCTCAGAAAAAGCAGGGATTTGACAAGAGGTCTTAGCGAGCGAAGGATGCCTCATTGAAGAATGAAAGGGGGCCTCAGTATGTTTGCCTTCGGTAGGAGTCTCGCCGACCACGAAGGACTTCGCCGAGAATGTTTGGCATTGGTGTAGTGTCATGCCGAAGTGGAAAAGTCCCCCCAACAAGAATGAAGGCTCTCAGCAAAGGTAAATGAAGTCGCCATGAGCTCTTCCCGACCGGCAGGAGTCTCAGCAAAGGAAAAGAGGAGCTCAGATGAAATGAGGGTGGGTTCGGCAGGATGTCTTGTCGACCAAGCAAGCTCTCTCCGAACTCAAAGTGAACTTTTAGCAAAGTAGGGAGACTTCGATATGGAGTATGTCTCAGCGAATGGAGTATGTCTCGGCAACAAAAGTAGATGCCGATATGACAGAAGATGCTCGGTATGAAGTCTAGCTGACAGGCCAAGGTCTTAGTGAAAGAAGAGCATCGACAAAATGAAAAGCCTCGCTAAGATGTCTTCCCGACTCGATAGTGTCTTGCCGAAGGAGCTCGAGCTCGGAGGAGAAAAGTAGGCTCAGGGTAAATGAAATGAGCTCGCCATAAGCTCTCAGCGATAGCTCCATGTTACGCTGATAGCTTCAGGAGGGAATAATTGCATCGGTGAGACACTTCCAGTGTCTCACCGAGATGCGATTCTGATCAAAGGATTTTTGACCGACCAAAGAGGCTGCGTGGAATTTACTCAACCAATCAGAGAGATCTGAAGGTAAATCATGACAGTCTAAAGAACATCAATAGGATAACAAGTGGCGTATATCTATTGCAAGCTCAGGGCATTCAAGATGCAGCCGAAGTAGCTAAACAGGACATGATGGATCAATGAATGCGGTAGCTATGAAATATCAGAAGGCTTCTATGAGAGTAGCTCTTCACCGACACACACAGTGGGGACACGCAGGCTTCAACATTAATTTCAATCAAAAGATCTAAGGATTGATCTTTCTGGGCCCAATATTTTGTAAGCCCTAGGGGGTCCATCACAGTCTGTATATAAGGCATTTTTTGCCTTTTTGTAAAGTGGGGGGAATTATGCATTCAAGGGAGCTAGTGATTTTTCATGAATCCTTTTTCTCAATTAATGTATGTTTCTGTAACTCAACTAGAATACTGAATACAACATAGAGTTTACCTTGGAAGCTTGTGTTCATGTTTGTATTGATTCTCATTTTTGTATCTTTCTTTTGATTATGCAAGTCTTTAACTGTGTCTTTACAATTTTTCACTTATATCTTCGAGCTGTGAAATTAATCTTTCATTCCTGAGATGTGTATGTAGATTAAACCTATTAAGATTAATGCATAAGTTTAAAAGAAGTTGTTCTAATTATGTGAAATAATAGAAAATAAGCTTTCAAGTGTATGTTATTCCTGTGTCCGTTTCAGGATTCCTCATTATTTCGGTGTATCACCTTAGATTTTAATCTTCATCTTATGTATTTCTTCTTCCTTTTCCCCACAACAATCAGTAGTTAGGTGACACCAAAGGAAGCCGGCCTTCTCCAGAGGTTCATTTCAACTATAGGTGACCCACAGCCTTGAAATGATCCCATGTTTCACTAGAAAGCTCAGTTTTTACAACTTTGCATCAGGGTGCATTTCTAGGTGACAACAATAATATGTGAATATACTAAGAAGAAGGGGGAAGTGAGGATGTCCCTAGATGTACTGGCGATGTCGGGGTAGCTGTTGATGAGTGTTGTGTGCACAATCGCCTCACTTCCTTTGTACGTGTATGGAGCTAGCAGTCTGCGAGTTTCTCCCTCTCCCTGGAAGCTTTAACCATACGAGCTGCCTCCATCAGTTGGATTTTGGTCTTATCTTCCTATGTACTTCTTGTGGCCAACTGCTCCTCTAACTCCTTCACTTTCTGCTCCCTCTAGCGTGCCTCCTCGAAATCCTTCATTTGCTTCTCTCATGCCTACTCCCTCTAGTGTACCTCCTCCTCCAAAGAAGTCACCCTAGCCTCCAAGGGTACTACTCAGGTTCCTCTGTCACTAGCTATTTGAGTCTACTCTGCCAATTTAGTTTGTAGGTTCTTCATTACAATGGTTGACTTATCCTTGATCTTTTGTACCAATCTATATGCCTCTACCTTCTGTGCCACTACGACCTCAGTAGAGAACACATGTTGCTTCATGATATAGAAAACAACATGAAAGGCTAGCTCAATATATTACAGGTTCTCCAAAACCCCAGCATCCCTTCCTACCAACCTTGGTGGTTTACCACGCCATGCCCTAAGCATTGTTGGAGTCTCACCTGCTAGCCATCTCTGACTAGTGAATATATGGGTAAATTCTAACTCGCACCCAATTTGCACAAATCCATGGATGCACTGCACTTCCTAGCCCAATAGGGGAGATTGGCTGACCTTGAGCTCCCGAGAGACCTGTCCTACCTGGATCATCAATCGCCCCATGTGCTCAAGTTCCTCTACATAGCGTTACATAGTCCCAATGGGATATGATGGATCCAACTGTGACATCTCCACTATAAACCTTCCAGACTCTGTGGAATCCTTTTCATCATCCTACTCCCCTCTAGGTACTAAGGGAGGCTCCCTGTCCCCCTCATGGGTCTCCCTCGCTATCTGTCCCTCAAGCTCCTGGACCACTACCACTAGCTCCATTTCTCCTATCGCAAGTTGGTCATGCGTCTCTTCAGCTAGCCTAGTCATCTCACTCTGTTGTGTCTGAATAAGTGGGCCTCTATCATCCATACCGCTAATTAGCCCTTTTGAAGGGCTCTCAGTAGGCTACTTGGCCACCTCCAGTGTGAAGCCCACCAACCCTAGCCAATCATCAATCTAAGTGACTCCTAGAACTCCTGGTGGTGTGACAAGGGAATCCTACTCCTGTGTTGTGATTGTTCCCCACATCCTTATTACTCTTTCTAGTGATGTGGTCAGGACTATTGGTAATATATCCTATGAGGTTATCAGCAATGTGACCCCTAAAGCTGTCAAACCTATTAATTCATCTCCCATGGCTGGCTCTGGCAATATCTCTACTAAATTTGTTCATTCTGGAAATATGTCACCTCCTGAAACTGTCGTCAGTGTGGCAAGGAATCATGATGGTGGCCCCATGTCTCTTGAAGTTGTTGAACTCAATGTAGTGGTTGTCAATCCTAGCAGTGTGGCAGCAAGCAGTTCCCAACCTGGTGATGCATCGGGTACTGAAGTTGCTACTCTTAATGTTTTCCTAATGCCAATGGGTGATACTGGAAGGGTAAAATTCATCATCAGAGAACTCCCCATGCTCATTGGTGGTGCTAGTAGAGTGAATCCCACCGGTTGGAATGGTGGTATCACTGCTTCTTCTACTTCCATCATTGTTTGCGTACCTATAGCCATGGAAGCCTCCTCGTCGATTGATGAACTAGCAGCCAACATTAAGGAAGATAATTCAATGGGTTCCTTTTCTCCTTCTTGCTCACTCTGCTAAGATGTTTCTTCTTCTGATGTTTCCTCTTCCACCAATTCCTCCTTGTGTTTCCTCTTCTTTCCTATTGCTAGGCTTTCACCAACTTGCTTCAATTCTAACCCCGTCCAGTAAAATGTTGTCAATGGCCCTAGGTCTAGATGGGTGAGAGGTTGTAGCTAACCCCATCTACTTTCTAGCACTTGCGTGTGAAAGTGTGAACGACATCCAAGAACAAGGCAATTGTGTGTTGTGTCATGTAAAATGCCTTGTGTCGCTAGGATAAGAATTCCCTCATATGCTCTGCGAGCAACCAGGCCTAGTTGTACACTCTGCCAATGCTCAGCCCCACCATATAATCCACCATCCAAATGGCAATGTCTGGCACTTGGCTGGCTCTTGTTAATCGGAATTTTATTAAATCCAATAGGTATTTCCACTCAGTACTCACTAGGTAGTCCTTACAAAGCCCTTTGTTTCCTGCATTCCATATGTTATCCTTCTCCTCGGCTATCAAGTCATTCTGGAAAACTTGTTTGATTAGGATTTCCTTATACTATTGTGTCATCATTTTCAGCTTGTTGACTCCTACTCCCGTGGCTAGAATGCCAAACACCCTCTCGAAATCCTACGCCCAGAAAGAGACTGTAAATGTAAAACCCCTGTAATCTACAATAGATTTTTGTGTATGTCAAAAATAATTTTCCACCATAGCCTTCAGCCAAGGCTCAAATTCTCAGGCGTTAAAGAATGGCATGAGCACCCATTTTTCCACATGAGTGTGTCGTCGTGCAATCTTCAGGGTATGATTGTCGGTTGTGCTTCGCCACCAATGCTTACACTCATTGTTGGTTAAATTCTCCCATGTCATGGCATCGTCTTATGCGTCCATTTTCTTTTTCTTTCCTATGGATGCCACCTTCAGCTTATATTGTGAAATTTTCTTCCCTTTATCCATTTTTTTGTCTTTCAGAAATTTGAATCGTCTTTATTTCTTTCAACCTAACATTTGTTGTAACTATCAAACTTGGGTAATTGTCCTAATATGTGATACTATGCAATTCTCAAACCCCTTGCCAGTCGTACTATATTTCTTTGTTCCAGTCGTACGTTGGGAGCTGGTGAATGTGTACACCAAGAGTTGTTTTTCATATGATTCCAAGACTTGTTTCCAACTGTGCTAGAGTTCTTTTTGGTTGTACTATGCCCCCACTTGGTCGTACGTTCCTCTAAGGTTTTCCTTGACTCCTTATAGCTTCTTTCTATGGTTTTGTGCATCATATGACCTCTTCCAAAAATGTGTTGTGTTGTACAACTTCTTCTCTCTCTTCAATTTCATACAACTCTAGTTTGTGTGGTTTTCTCTTGTTCTTGCCTTTCCTTTATGTAGTGATCCCATCCTTTGTCTTTCTCAAGCACTTCTGGTGTCATATGACTTCTCTCTCCCTTATGTATTCTTGGAAATTTTTTATTTTTGTTGAACTTTTCCTCTCTTCAGGGATTGTACGATAATGCTTCTGACTATTCTTTTGCCAAATTCTATTTCTCCTGGTGATTTCTTTAAATGGTTGTACTATAATGGTTCTTATTTTAATCTTTCATCAAAATTCCTTTTTCTTGGTCGTACGATGTATGGTCTACTTAGCAACATGCTTCTCCTCATACTCTCTTTTTTTCGCTGATATGTGATCTTGGCGACTTTTTATTTTGATGATCTCTACTTTGATTTTTGGCCAAAATCTACTTGATAAATATTTATTTTCCTTAGTCCCCTCCTTACATGGTTGTACGGCCTTCTTTTTGGCAAAGACTTAGTGAATTTTAATTTTCTTTACTTTATTTTTTCTCCTCTTCGCCAACTTTAATGCTTTCATTTTTCTCTTCCTTTCTTTATTATCCCCCACTTCATTTGTTAATTCTTCCTTTTTAATACTTTTTTTTCTACTTTTTTTTCTCTCTGAATTTTTTCTAATTTCTCCTTCACATTTCTTTTGTTTTTCTTTTCTCTCTCCTCTCTCTTCCATTTTTCTTGTTTTTTATCATTTTCTCTTCCATTTTTCTTTATTTTTTATTTTTTGTATCTTCTCTCTTTCATTTTTAATTTTTTCCATTTTTTTCCATCTCCTCTCTTCTTTTTCATCTTTTCTTTGCATTCCTCTTACTCTACCACCTTCCCTAACCTTTAACTTAGATGCATAGTGTCATTTACATGTATGCAAGGGTCTCTTATAGCACTCCTCTTCACAACAAGTCCCCATGTATCATATATCAAACCACTTATCAAGCAAATGAGTAGGACCAATACCTTTAAAACTATCGTCGACATACCTCCCTCCATATTGTTGGTACCATATAACGTCCTCTGCTTGCACCGTCAGTGGCTCGGCTAGGTTGGGTATCACCTTCCAAATTCCATCCTTCGTTGCTATACTCCTTACCCTCAACACTTTCCTTCTCTCTCTTCGCATTTTCTTGAATAAATCTTTTGTGTATCCATCCACATTCGACACAAACATGTCCTCCATTACTATCACCATCTTCAAACAGGGATTCGTCTTCTCAAATTAGGCCTCCCATTGTTCATCGTTCCAATCATCCTCTTCTTCGTTATTTTGGCGCTCACTTCGTTCTTTGGTTGCTTGTTCTTCCTTTTCCTTCTAAGCCTCCTTGTCCAATTCTTTGGCTATGTACCCCCTTTTTACACCTTCATATGGAGCCACATAATGCCAGTTTCCACCCATTCGTCGTCAAAGCGCGGGGGTCCCAAACATTGCATTAGTTAGGTGCTTGTGCACCTAAGGTACTGTAATTCCTTCTACTTTCTTTTCCACCAATCTTTCTTCAATAATCTGGTCTCTGCCTGATTCTACCCAGACTCCTTCTATTGCATACTCAGGGCCTCCCAAGCCCCATTCTTTCTTTCTTGGGGCCTCCTCCTGCATAGGCCAGTCCTCTTTGGTAGCACTACACAACTTGAACAACATCCTTTGGAATGTGGTTGGCACGTTACACAACCTAAACAACATTCAGTTGTATGTGTACACCCAATCCTCAGCCATGAAAGTAGTCTTAAACTTATCTTCCTCAGCAATAATGATTTGGTTGTAGCCTAAGAACTTGTCCAAGAACGAGTACATTTCATGCCCGACAACCTCTTCAAGGATTATGTCAATGAAGGGGATAGGAAATGGGTCTTTGATGGTCATCGCATTCAAACTTCGCCAGTCGACACATATCCTGATTTGCTTCGTTTCTTTCTTTGAGGAGATGACAATCAGTGACACCTACTTGCTAACCTCCACATTGAAAATGATGCCTACTTCCAACATCTTCTCAATTTCCTCTAGCATGTTGGTGGCATAATTTGTATTCATCATGTAGGATCTCTTCCATACATGTTCGGCTCCCAATACGAAAGGGATCCTATGTACGCACAACTCTGGTGGTATGCCCTTGAGGTCTTTGTATGTCCAAGTGAAGGCATCTTTATACTCCATGAATATTTTAAATTCCACTGCCTTTAGTACAAGGTCCCAATCATCACTGATGAGAATCTCCTTGGGCCTTTATGGCTCATCAAGGTTTACCTTCTTCAGTGTCAATTCCTCGTACGTGATGATTTTATCTAGTTCAAACTTATGTGTTGGCATCTCGTCCAATTCTGCCACCCCTTATACTCGTCATACTCTAGTAGAAATGTCTGACTAGATGAGCCCTTATCTTCTTCCTCTCCCCCTTCTCTGACTTGTAGCATGTTGCAATCAAGGTGGAAGACTTTGTCATCTTCCTGTGTGAACCCCAATCCCAATACCTGCAAAATAATAAGAACAAACACATTAGACTATCAAATGCAAGCAAGAACAAGGATTCCCCATGAAATCCATTAGCATAGTTTAAATTAGGAAAAACAATGAAGAACACAATAAGAGAACAATAAAAGAGATATTGAATCCTAATTAAACTAGCAAACTCATGATCCCATGGGGGAATTGGTGACAATTTGATGTGAAAATTGGCCCTTTCCTAACTCTTATGATGCAAGCTTGATGAAGGTTGATGAATGATCCACTTTGTTGATGTTTGATGGTGAGTGCTCCAATGGAAAAATCTGCATAACCTAGCTAAGATTCAATGATAATGGATGAGGATTGCTAATGATTTGAGCATGGTAACTTTACTCAAATTATGGATGATGGAATGAGGAGATTGGCCTCTTATTTATAGAATGAGAAGATGGATGAATGTCCAAAATAGAGAAATGTGGGACTAACATTCATCCAATTGCAATATGCCACTTGTTAACCTATGAGTGGATGGAGGATGTGAGAGTTTTGATGATTGTGCCAATAAATGCATATTTTTGAATTTTGAATTTGTTGAAATGACTTGCAAGAGGGAAGAAAGAATGCATTGAATTCCACTTGGCTCGAGGAAAAGGACATGTAAGAGAGAGTAAATTCCTTGTTGGATGTACATGTCAACTTGGATTTTGAATTTAAACTTGGAGAATATTCACAAAAGATGCCTTGTTGAGGAAAATACAGATTTAATAAATCAATTAAATCTATTTCATGTGCAAGTGGTAAAAGTCAGAGGATGAGACATGAGAGGAGATTAAATTAATCAAAGTTAATTAATTTAATGAAGGGTGTTAGATGATGTGACTTATTTGACTTAGATTTATGGATTTATTTAAATCAAATAATGAGAATAATGTGATAAGAGACTATTTAAATAAAGACTTTGATTTATTTAATTAAAAAAGATGATGTTATATTATACTAAATAAGGTTTTAATTTATTTAATTTAATAGATAGAATTAAGAGATTTAATCAAATAAAATTAATTATTTAATTAAATAAGATAATTAGATTGAGATGGTTAATTTAATTATCGAGAAGAGGCGACTTAATTAGATAACTGGTTTATTTAATTAAGAGAGGAATATTGATGAATGTAATCAGATAAGGGCATTTGATTAAATGGTTAGACCGAAGGATGATTCAAAATGAAATGATGTTAGTGGTCAGGATCAAATGCACAATGTCAATCGGTACATTTTACGTGTCTACATTTTTCCCCTCTTTCAAGCAATGCACAAGTGTTGTGTTGGTTCAAAGAATAAACGATCTTGATCAAAGCCAAAAAAATTGTTTTAAAAAAAAATCTTGCCCCACTGCTCCCCGGCAAGAGAAAAAATTCTAGTATATTGCCCCCTCAAGAAATTGGACGAAAATTTCAATTTTTGGGTGATCTTGTGAAAAAAGAGGACAAGGTGCCCGATAGGTCCAAAAAGGCTCCAGGAGGCCAAAAACGTGTCTAAATGCAATAAAATGATGTAAAACAGGCCTCAACTAGACAAAAACAAGTTCAAGGGTCCAAAACCCTAGCAGGATAGTCAATTAGGGTTGAAAAACCCTAATTTTCAAGCTTAAAAAGGCTTCAAGGGGTCACTTTCAATTCATTTTCACACACAACCATCTAGCAACCTTAAGATTTGAGCTCTGACCTCCCAAAAATATGGTGCAACAACAACTCCTGATGCACATTTCTGACCGAGTCCTGACGTACCAGCGGCCACCCAGCATTGGGGCACCGGTAAGTGATCCTTACTTGAGCTTTAGTTTTCATTTTTAGTGTTCATTTATTTCTTTCAAAGTTAGTCCTTCTGTTGCAATGCTATATAGCACCAATCTAAAATCAAACTGCACCGCTCAGTGTTAGATTGCACCATGGTGGTGGAGTTTGGAGTTTGAAAACAAATTCCAAACTTCAATGCTGAGCTCATGGCCGGCGGGGTCATTTCTAAAGTGCAACACGGCGGTTCTTTATCGACAAGAATCTTTTCAAAATGTGTCACTTAGAAGGAAAGTGCACCGCGGTGGTGTGATTTTGGCATTTTGTGCCCCAGCATCGTAGTTTGATAAAAATCAAACTGCGACACCTTCACGGATTGCAACACTAGAGTGGTTTCTTGGATGCCCGGCAAAAAAATTCAAATTTTTTAACATGATAACCCTTCCTAATGCAGGACACGGCGAGGGAGCTCTACTCCCGAGAGCATAGGTCGCAGGATCTCTTCGATTACTTGCGAGACTTGAGTGACAGAGATCATAATCAACTATGATACATGCAGTTGTGGTACATTGCCTACGCAGTGCCCATTCGCACCCACCTTGGGATGATGTCAGCGCTTGTCAAGAGATGGCACAGTGAGACCTCTTCTTTCCACCTTCCCACTAGTGAGGCCACCGTCACCTTGGAGGACATTTGGCACATCTTGAAATTTCTGATTCATGGTCAGCACATCATTTTTTATATAGATGAGGGGCGGAATGCTTGTCACACAGTCCTCGCCACATAGGACATTGTCATTTGCAAGGGGCAGATCGAGCTTGAGCATCATAGGGCTTCGTCCCCTCCTTTCCACTTGGTTTTTGTGGTGATTATTTCAAGTCTTGTTGCCCTAGATCGACGAGGCCGGTACTTCAATCTTGGTTGGGGACTCTGCTAGGAGCACATGGTGATCATTTTTCTTGGGGTCGGTTCTTCTTGCATCACTATATAGGGATCTTCACGAGTACGTCTACCTCGACGACAGAGCACTTAGAGCAAGCGTGACACTCCTCCACGTATGGGTGTGGGAGCACATTATTGTCCTTTGGCCGTAGATTGTTGTAGTCCCGATGGGGGCTAATGATCCCCTTGTATGGTGCTACAGAGGTGGTGTGTCCTTCACACACACAGGAGAGCACAGGATTCCCTATTGGAGGAGGGTCCTAGATGAGATGCAAGTGTTCATATGACGTCCATACCTTGGTCGGCCCAGATGGGCCGACGATGTACATCGAATTTTCTATGCCTGCCAGGACCACTCCATGCAGGGGTGAGAGCACACGATGATAGAGAGATATCTGCCCGAGCGCGTGTAGCGTCAATTTGGTGAGCCTCAGGATCGGCCAGACAATGATTATGTGGTCGTATTTTCCTACACTATGTCACAGGTTTCATGGGGGCGATACATTCCTGCCTCAGAGGTCATGGACAACTTTAGGCAGTTGGTGGCCCGGCCATGGGCTTACGATCAGGGGCCTGCAAATCCAGGTGTTACACAGGCATACAGGAATTGGTTCCAGCCTCCCCTACATTTGATAGTTCCAGGAGAATTCCCTAATCAACAGAGGGTGAGAGGTAGAGGGGGAGGATGAGAATGGAGGGATGGTGCATGACAAGACTAGCCGGTCGAGCCTTCAGTTCAACCAGCTCAGCTAGTTTAGCTAGGTCAGGTCAATGTGCAGATGCAGGATCAACAGCAGGTGTCAACCGATGCACCACCAGGGTTGGGGGTGAGGATTAGCCTCAGGTACAACCCCCATGAGCATAGCCAGCAGGGCAGGTGGATCTCCGAGATACATTGATTGCACAACTGCAAGACCAAGAGGGACTAGGTCAGGGCCGAGACGGATCAGGCCATACTGCAAAGATAGGCTACAGAGTTATAGACAGCCATAGAGCTAGGCCAGAGATAGCAGTTAGAGAGCATGGCAACCCTCCTCCTCTCAAGGTACAATGTCCATTCAGTCCTACAGGGAGGTCGTTCAAGAGGCGAGTATTACCATATGCATTATCACGAGGCCATGCCTAGAGTAGCACGGGTCCTGAAGTACTCACAAGGAACCAATTTCAGACCAACAGAGGGTCACGGTGACATTGGCAAGGGCAGCAGACATGAGGGTTAGGCCTCCTTTTGATCGAGATGATATCATTTTTTTGTGCCTTATGGGCTCCCTTTTGATAGCCCGATGGGCCTTTTTTGTACTTATTGACACACATGTACAGTGATTCGATTATTTGTACTATGACAGTTACCCAATGATGATATATATATATGAGATGATGATTTTGATTATGATGTGATGTGTATCATTTATTTATGCATGTATGGATGACTCTACTTCTATATGTTGTGCAATGATGTTTATGATGTTATATAATGTATTTATGGATGTATTTATTTCCGATGATATATGCATTATGTAATGATTATGACTAACAGATTTGTATTATGTTGTTGACTTATGATATGCAGATGTATTTATGTGATGCATAATAATGTTGCAGTCTATATGATGATTTGAAATTATATGATATGTAATATGCAATATACAAAATGATATGGAAATGATCTATGGTGTACACATGAAATGATATGTGAATTATGCTTATAAAATGAAATGATTATGGATGGATGTACGCTTTGCATGTAATGGATTTTGTATGTTCCTATTTATGCTTATAATGATGTGGAATGATTTATGCATTGAAATGTAAAAAAATGATTGCGATGTTATTTATGAGATGATATGGATGATTAATGGATGATATAATGCAATGTAAATGCAATGGTCATGTTTTATATGATGTGTATTGATGATGCAAATGAGATGGTTTTTTAAGATGCTTTGAATAACAAATATTATTATCCTAAACATATTAAATGATAATGTAATGTATGTGATGCATTTAATGTGATGTGATGCAATGATATGAAATGATATGTTAATATAAAGTGGTATAATGATGTTTTATGCCAAATGAATGCAATGTGGGAGATGACCTTATAATCTTATGCAAGTATGTATGCAATGGATTATCTATAATGCTTATGTACTTATTATGTATGATTATGCAATAGGTGGTAATGTTCATGTAAATGTTTATGCAAATGAATGTTATGTGATGATTGATGTGATGAATGCAATGTGGTGCAAAAAATGGACGCAATGCAACGAGAAAGGGATATGCTAATTTTATGGAAAATATTTATAATACCATGTTTATATGATAATGGAAATGCAATGCATGTGTTTCCTATATTGATATTTTGATGCAATATGCAAATGTTTTGTGGATGCAAGGTCGGTAATGATGATGATGGTGATGATCAACTGTCATAGTACCTTGTTAGTGCGATGAGAAAGAAGGAATGAAAGAGAAGAAGTCATTTCAATAAGACACAAGATGACGAATATGCAAATGATGATGATTACTTGCCAAGGAGTTGGGTTTTTCAAAGGGCCAATTTTCTTATTGTTTGATAACACACATGGTATGATGCATCAAGGTATAGAAAACTAGGATGGAATTGCACCTAGTGTGATGGACTTTGACTTGACAAATAGATAGGAGTATCCTTGTTCACACTTAACATACGAAAACCTTGCTAGGATGCACTTTAGAAGTTTCAAACTCCTCAGAAAAAAACACATAAACATATAACCTATCAATGCAATAGTCAACAAGTTGCCCAAAACTTCCTCCATACATACCTAACAAAGCAAGTATTCGCCAAGGTTATAATACAAGAACGTCCAACAAGAACAACAGACAAAAGATAATGATCGTTCCCCCATTCCTATTTCCCTAAATCCTCTGTTCGGATATCATCGAGAAGTCCTTGGAATGAATGCAATAAGATAATTCAAAAGGATAAAGACCAAGTAAACAAACAAGCTGATGTTCTTCAATACCGCTAACCAAAAGGGGGTGTTTTCAAAGATAGGAACTGAAACTATTTCCAAAAGATAATGCCCATTGTGGGAAGGATACATCCTAGAACATGTTAGTGGATGGCAGCACGTCATTTCATTTATCCAAAGTGTTCTTTCAAATGATTGATATGGGACCAATTGGATGATAGGTTACCGACACAAAGAGTTGACCAACTTGCTTATGTTCTGACTTAGACCTAAGACTTGACGCTTTGAGTTTTCACTTTTAACCTGCTAGACTTGTTTCTGATTGTCTTACCAAAGATTGAGGATGACGATCGTTTATTATGAGTGATGTTATTGCGGGTGCAAGCGAGATGAGATGGATGGATTTTTTCAAATATTTGGATGTTTTTGACATTTTGCAATGTTTTGAGGCTATTTTTGGTATTTTTGAGATTTTCAAATGTTTTGATTTTTTATTTTCAATGTTTTGGGTTTTTCTGAGATTTTGACCAAGAGACTAACCTAAAGACCTATCCTGGGGGCCTCGAGGGTTGATCGATAGATGAACCTTGCCTACGTTATACATGCAGAGACCATGTACTTCAATTGATGACTTGATTGATTTACAGATGACGATAAACATGATGAAATGTCAGTTTATTGTGACGGATGCCTAAAGGACTGACCTAAGTGTCTCAGGGGATGATCAAAGGTCAACCTTGCCTATGTTCAAGGCTCAGATACCCACAGTTCGACAAGATGACTTTGTTTTTGACTTTTTGACTGACTTTTGACCTTTTTTGTTTTTTTTGATATGTTTTTCGTGTTTTTGGATTTTCTAATTTTTTTATTTTTTTGGATTTTTTGATGTTTTGATGTTTTTGGATTTTCTGATGTTTTGATGTTTTGGATTTTTTTATGTTTTGATGTTTTTGAATTTTTGATGTTTTTGGACTTTAAGAATATACACAAATCTGATCTGATGAGAACATGCCCCCAACATGATGCAATAGACTACTCTGATAAAGGAAGGACAAACTAACCTTGAGGATGGGCTGAGTAGTACTAGGAGGGATCATGATATGAACACAGGACCAAGCTATGGTATAGATGCGGGTGGATGAGTGATGGATGGAGATATGAATGTGATGGATGATGGAAGCGTGATAGATGGATGATGCAGAACAAGCTGAAAAGATCTCAGTGGATGGAAAGTGCTTATTTACACAAGGTGCCTATTTTCTAGGTTTTCACCAAGGTACTTATCCAAAGTGCCCAGTCATTTTCACTAGAGGATGATTTTTTCTCTTTACTATTTTCAATCATTTTTTAAATTTTTTTGGATTTTTGCTTTTTTAATTTTTTTGTTGTCACCAAGATGCCTGTTTGCCAGGTTTTCGCCGAAGTAACCATTTTTTTAGGACATTTTCTATTTATTTTGGTTCTATACCTTGAAAGATTTAGGCATAAAACTTTTTGAGATGAGAGTTATTCATGGGCTCTTGCAAAGGTTCCCCTTCGAGTGTTGATAACTGATATGCCCCTGACTTATAACTTGTGATAACGAATGGTCCAAACCAATTGGGTTCAAATTTTCCTTTGTTGCTTGTGTTTGGGACATTCTTTTGATTCTCCTTTAATACCAGTTCTCCAACTTGGAAAGTCCTGCTTCTGATTTTCTTATTATAGCTTCTTTTGAGTCTATTCGGATAGACTTGCAAATGATTCAAAGCATCTATATGTCGCTCATCTAGCAGCTCCAGCTCATTTAGTCTTGATACTCGGTACTCTTCATCTGTGATGAGGTTTTGCAGTGATATCCTGAGTGATGGGAGCTCGATCTCAATGGGGAGTACTGCTTTTGATCCATAGACCAGGGAAAAAGGGTTCGCGTCGGTGGGTGTGTGGATACTAGTTCAATAGGCCCAGAGGGCAGGATTAAGCTACAAATGCCAGTCACGACCTATGTCATTGACTGTTTTCTTGAGGATTTTCAAAATGGTTTTGTTTGTAGCTTTTTCTTGGCCATTACCTTAGGGATAGTATGGGGTGGAGAAGTGATGTTGGATTTTGAATTTTTCACATAAGTCATGGACCTCATGATTCTTAAATGGTGTCCCATTATCTGAGATAATGGCTTGTGGAACACCATAGAGGCAAATGAGATAGTTCAGGATGAACTTTGATATTTGTTTCCCTATTATATATGTCATGGGTATGGCTCCCACCCATTTAGTAAAGTACTCTATGGAAGTTATGATGAATTTGTGGCCATTATACGAGGTGGGTGTGATTTTTCTAATGAGATCGATTCCCCACTGTGAAAAGGGCCATGGTGTGATGATGGGATGAAGCTCTTGAGCTAGAGCATGGATGAGGTCCCCATGCTGCTGACATTATAGACACCTTCTAGCATAGTCATGTGCTTCTCTTTCCATTGTGGGCCAATAATACCCCATCCTCAACAATTTCTTGGCTATAGTCATTCCACTTGAGTGTGAACCACATATATCGTTATGTACTTTAGTTAGAGCAGTCAATGCCTCCTCAGCATTTAAGCAGCATAGTAGGATTCCTTTTATGCTCCTACGATATAGGGTATCTCCTAGGATGACGAATCAGGATGCCTTTTTGACAAAGGTTTTTTTTAGGGTTGAAGGTAGGTTGGCAAGTATGACTCCTATTTGAAGGTATGTATAAATGTTGTGGTACCAAGGATCATCAGGACCAATGATTTTGCACATGAATTCTTATTCTAGTACCTCAAATGCAGGCAGGAGAAGCTACTCTATCATAAATTCATATTTTGGAACGTTGTGGGGGATATCTATTAAGGATCCAATTGTTTCCATGGCATCTACTACTCTGTTGTTGGCTCTAGGAATCTGCTCAAATGTAATTTCAATGAAGGATTCTTTAAGAGTATCCACCAATTTCTTATATGGCGTGAGCTTGTTGTCCTTGGTCTAGTATTCATCGTTCACTTGGTTTATTATCAATTCAGAGTCTCTATATACTCTGAGAGCTATAATGTTCCACTGTACTGCTATTCCCAGTCCTATGGTTAAAGCCTCATATTCTGCAATGCTATTGGTGTAGGGAAATACCAGTTTGTAGGACCTTGGTATGCAGTCCCCTTGTGGGGTGATGAAGATCCCGGCTCCTGATCCATGTTGCGTGTATGAGCCATCAAAGTACAATTTCCAATGGTCGGCTATGTTGAGATTGAAAATAGATTCATCTGGAAACTCTGAGATTAGAGGATTCTCTAAATAGATTGGCTCTTTTGCAAGCTAGTCTACAATGACTTGGCCTTTGATTTCTTTCCACTCCACATATTTGATGTCGTATTCTGATAGTATCATCACCCATTTGGCCATTCTTCCAGTGAGCATTGCCTTTGACAGTAAGTGCTTGAGGGGGTCGATTTTGGCGATGAGTTTTATTTTATGTGCCAACATGTAATGTCTGAATTTTTGTGATGAAAACACTACTGCTAGACATGCTTTTTTGATGAATGAATAGTTTAGCTCATGCCCAACCATTGTTCTGCTGATGTAATAGATGGCCCTTTCTGTTCCATTTTCATCATGCTGAGCTAGGAGAGCTCCAAGGGTTGTTGTTGTTGCTGATTAGTAGAGAATTAATGGCTTTTTTAGGATTGGTGGCATTAGGATTGGTGGTGTTAGTAGATATTCTTTGATTTTATTGAATGTCTCTTCACACTTGGTATCTCATTTGTACGCTACTCCCTTGTGGAGTAGGTGAGAGTATGGGTTTTGTTTTTCCGCCAATTGTGCTATGAATCTTCGAATGGATTGAAGCCTGCCTTGGAGACCTCTCAATTGCTTTAATGTTTTTGGTGCCTCCATCTCGAGGATTTATTTTACCTTTGTTGGATCTACCTCAATACCCCTCATTGATACTATGTATCCTAGCAGTTATCTTGATTGTACGCCAAAGATGCACTTCTTTGGGTTTAATTTGACTTTGTACTCCTCCAGCCTGCCAAAAATGGCACTAAGGGTTGCTATGTGATCTTTTCTCTTTCTGGATTTGGCTAGAATTTTATCAACATAATCTTCGACCATCTTATGGATCATGTCATGGAATATCAATGTCATGGCCCTTTGATATGTTTCTTCTGCATTCTTTAAGCCAAATGGCATCATTTTCTAGCAGTAAGTCCCCCATGGACAAGTGAAATTTGTTTTATGTTGGTCCTCTTTAGCTATCATACTTTGATTATACCTTGAAAATCCATCCATTAGTGACAACATTTCATGTCCAGCTGTCATATCGACGATCATATCAATGTTTGGAAGCAGGAAGTCATCTTTTGGACATGCTTTATTCAAGTCTTTGAAGTCTGTGTAGATTCTGATGTTTCCATCAGGTTTTGAAATAGGCACCAATTTTGACACCCATTCTAGATAATCTATCGATCGAATGAATCCTGCATCTATTAGATTTTTTAGCTCCATTTTTACTAGCAAGGCGATCCAAGGGTGCATTTTTCTGAGCTTTTGTTTGACAGGCTTTGCTTCTAGGTATACTACTAAGTGGTGAACCACATTTTTTGGATCAAGTCTTGGCATGTCAACATAGTTCCATGCAAATTTTATCTGTCTTTCTCTTAGGAAGGCTACTAGGAGCTCTTATTCTTTTGATAGTAATGATTCTACATAGAATGTGATATGCGGGGTTTCCTTTGTTCCTAGATTGATCGGATTGCATTTTTCTGCCAAGACTACTGATCTTTCTTGATGAAGAGCTCTAGAAGGAAGATTGAATCCCCCATCCTCAGGTGCCTCAGAGAGTTTTTCACCATTGGATTCATCCTTTCTTTTTACTTTTTTTGGTCGGAGAGTGCCATAGTGTGCTTTTCACTCAGGGACTTAGGTATTATTCTTAATTTTTCACTTTTGCGACTAAGGGATTCAATCATTTCCCCATAATAGGCATGTGCATCTAGCTCAATTATGAACCCTGCTTCATGATCCCCATATGGAATGTTTTCCCGTAGTCCCATGAATTCTAAGAGCGCCTCATCATTTTTGAATGTATCAAGAATTGGTGCTCCTCGTTGGTCATAGTCAATGAGTTGGGGGTATAGTAGGTGGATTTCATGATTTTGGTGGTTTGATTCAAAAGATAGGGTGCTACTCATGCAAAGAGTGGTATCCTCAAATAGCCTAGGTAATTTGGTCATGGGATCCTCATCATCACTACTACTACAGACATCGGCTATGTCAAATGTGAAGTTATCTATGATGCGACCTGTAGATATTGGTAAGTGTAGTTCTATTGCGGTTTGCTGAGGAGGATTATTAACCTTTCTAACTGGAGAACTTCAGCCACATATGGTTATACTCGGAGGGGTACATCCAAGGCCAAGATTTGTTATCGTTCACTTCTCTGGAATGATAGGTATTATAAGCCCATTGTCATTTTTTCCAAGTCTTTGATTTCTATCATAGCCCATTGTGAGCATCATTTGTAGACCCTTGCTTCTGTCATCCATTGGTATATCAGCTACTGGTCTTTCATAATGATATAGCATATGAGATGGGTCTACCTCAATAACTTCTTGGAAAATATCTCCCCAACTTGTAAAGTTAGGATAGTCTTCAGGAGATGTTCGGGATGTGGAGGCTTCATTTATTTGCAGATGTCTCTGTGATCTAGGAGATTATGGTAACTCTCCTACTACAAAAGCATTTTTAGGGATCATGTAGTTTCCACAACCGTTATCTTGGATGATGACCTTAATGTCAAAGATGATGGAAATGGCAGAAGTGGTGGGTGTCCCTGTCGCAGAAGTGGATGCGAGAGTGGTGGGATCAATGTATGGCGTAGATGGACCCTCATCAATTTTTGGTACTTGGGGGATTTTATAGTACTTTGCTTCAAGGCTTTTGCAATAGGAGAAGGGTTTGGGATCTCCATGGATGGTAACTTCTTGTCCTTCATTTGTAAATTTCACACATTGATGGAAAGTTGATGCTACTGCCTTCATTGCATGAATCCATGGGCATCCTAGGAGGATGTTATATGGCAAGTCAAGGTCTAGGACCCGACAAGTGGTTCCATGATAGATGGCCCTACTTGAATAGGGATTTTAATTGTGCCCTAGGACACTCTTTCCTGATCATCATATGCTCTTATTGTGATACCCTTTCCTTTGTCGATCGATAGAATCTTCTGAGATTTTCAATTGTTTGATGAGCTTGAGAGAACATATATTCAAGCCTGTACCTCCATCCACCAAGACCCTTTTGACTTTTCTTTTTTGTACTATGACTTCTAATTGAAGCGTGTGGTTGTGAGATGGTTGAGCAGGGAAATCCTGGTTGGAGAATGTGAGGAGATTTGGCATAATGATATTTCCGACCATAGTTTGGAATTGTTCTGCATCAAGATCTGCTGGGACAATGGATGAAGCCAATGCTTCTAGGATTTTCTTATGGGCAAATGAGATTTTTAGTAACTCCATGATGGAGATTTGCGATGGTGTTCTTTTGAGCTGATCTAGGACATTGTAGCCATTGGGGACAGATCTAGGTGCAGGGACTCTATTTGGATGGGATGATCCTACGATGGTAACTTTGTCACCTCTTGTGGTGACTCCATAATCGGCATGGGCTCCTTTGATTGTGATGACTGTGCAGTATTCATTTAGAGAGGTGATGATAGTTTCATACACATGATTCACGTTTGTGTGGGTGTTTTCCCCTTATTGGTGTTATTATTCCCTTTATTTCCATGGTTAGGCATCGGATTCATGTATATCTTAAGGTCTTGGTTTCCTGTTGGTTGTTCCATGTTTATAATTCTTTGATTGATGAGATCTTGAATTATGTTTTTTAGCCTCATACAACTGTTCATGGTATGCCCGTTGATTTTATGGAAGTCACAAAGTTGATTCTCATTATACCAAGGAGGTTTCACATCTGGTTCTTGGTAATTATCATAGGTGGGAGCTTTGATGAGTTTTTCGTTTATCAATTTCTTCATGATGACTTCAAGTGGTTCCCCCAGAGGGGTGTACTTTCGCTTGGGGTAATTCTTGTTCCGTTAGGGTGGTCCCCTTTGATCATTAACATTGTTAATTATCGGATTGTTGTTTGGTTGTTGTGTTTCTTGATGATTGTTTTCGTGTTGGATTTGGATTTGTGGTGCGGGTGTATTTTGGCAAGGGGCACTGATGACTAAATTGGCGTCGACGACACCATCATTAGTGACATTTTTGTTCCTTGCCCATGTGCGAGGTTTATCGCTATAATTGGCAAGTGGGTGGTTGTTTTGTTGTTCAGGGTATGAATTTGATCCTGCGAGTTGTGTCATAAGGGCTTGTTCGATGTTGAACGCCTTGGAGATCAACTGATCATATGTGGTAATCCCTTGTACCTTGAGATGGAATGCCAATAGGCCATCAAGGTTGGATATGATGGTGCAAACTTGTTGTTCCTCGGGCATGGTCCATTTGCTCTAATTGGCCTTGGATCGCCATCGTTGTAGGAATGAAGCGAATGATTCATTCTTTCCTTGCTTCAGAGCTGAGAGTTCTTCTAGACTAACATCCATTGCAATGTTGCATGCATAATTTTAATGAACGCGTCTATAATTTCTTGGAATGTTTTGATGCCTGTAGGTAGGTGAGAGAACCATTCCACAGCGTGGCCAGCTAAACTCCTAGGGAATAGCCGCATTAGATAGGTGTCATCGTATGCGACTTCCATTCAATGAACTTGGAATTCCCTGATGTGATCTTCAAGGTTTCTTGTCCCACGATATTTTTCAAACTTGGGGATCTCAAATCCCTTGGGGAATGGTTTCATCACAAGGCTCTTGTCAAATGGATAGGGACACAAGTTTCTTGGTGTTTTTGTGGTTTGCCCTGATTGAAGATCAAGCACTTGTTGCGAAACAACCTAATTTGTGTCGTTATGTCATTTTGCAGATCAGGAGGTGGGATGAAGGTGTTTTGGGGTGTTTCAATTATGGGTTGGATGGGTGGGTTGTTTGGTGTGTTATTTGATGGTAATTGCATATTTTGTCAAGCCAGGTATGCTTCCACTTGTTGCTATATGAACAACGCTTATTTTTTATCTTGTTGTGCTAGGATTGCTTACTGTTGTGCTTTTTGTTGTTGTGCTAGGATTGCTTGTTGTTGTGCTTGTTTTTGTGCTTGTTGTTTTTCCAACAACGCTTGTTGTTGGGCTACCAATTGGGCTGCTTCTTGCTACTCTTGATATTGTTTTATTGCTTGTTGATATGCCTATAGTTGCACTACTTGTTTTTGTGCGAGAAGTTGTCCTTGTGCTTGTGCTTGTTGTGCTTGATATTGGGCATGCGCTTGAGCTTGGGCTTGGGCTTGTGCCACTTGTTGTTGCAATAGAATTTGGGCTTGGGAAACCTTTTGTACTTGTAATGCGGCTTGGGCTGCTTGAGCAGCTTAAGCGGCTTGTTGTTGTTGCAATAAGGCTTAGGCTTGTGCGGCCTGTTGCGCTTGCTGTGCAATTTGGGTGGCTTGAGCATTTTGTGTTGCTTGTGCGGCTTGTTGGGCAACTATTTGTGCGGATTTTTGCTTTTGCACTTGCAGAAATGCCTTTTGATAAGCAACTTGGTGAGCGGCTTGCAATGCCATGCTATATTGGCTAAATAAATTGAAGTTTGGTGGTGGTGGGGGTGGTGGTGGTGAGCGATGATGTCATGTTGGTGATTTGAGTGGTGAATGGTGTTGTTGTGTTAGTGGTTGGAGTGGTGAATGGTGTTGTTGATGTGGTTGGCCCTTGAGAGACCATGCTTTGAGATGTTAGGGGGTGGTTGATGATGTCACAATTGCTTGTGTAGTCATCTGTTGTTGCGATATCGATGACAAATTTTGAGAGTTTGGCGTGATGTTTTGATTGGTGTTTGGAATGTTGGTTTGATTGATATTTGGTAAAGGTGGATGCCCTAAGCCAAGTAGTGGTGTGGATAATGGTGGTAATGGTGGAAGGGGTGAAAATGTGAGTGGTGTGAGTTCTTGAGAAAATGATGTGGTGTCAAAAATGACCCCAGGTCTAAACATGTCACCTTCCTCTTGCATATTTGTGAGGAGAGAATTTTGAGGTGTTGTGTGGAAGGATGATGATGATGGATCATTAGGATTGTGGAAAGTGAGGGGAACATACTTATGTAATGGATTTTAGGGTATGTTTTGTTCCAAAATGGTATTTGCATCCAAGTCTTGATTATTAACAAGGGGGTGTCTTTGAATAGCATTAAGAAATGCATTTCCCTTATTGACATTGGGTTGGGTTGGAGCAAAAGATGTGATTTGTGGAATTTTTTGAGTGATGTTTTGAGATGGGGTTGTAGATGAGATGGGGATGGTGGATGAGATTGGAGGTAAAGATGTCTCCACTATAGTACTCACATTGAAATCATAAGGTAATTTGGCCCCTTGTTTTTCTAGCTCAAGCATGTATAGTGAAGGGTTAAGCTTCATCATGATGTTGATGATTTTATGGTTTTCCAGATTTTGGAGCATTTCAATTATTTCCTCATGTGACATCCCAAAGGTAAGATCTTCTCCTTGGGTTTCCTCTTGTGGGTTTTGTGATGATGAGATAGTCAAAGGATTGCTTGATTCGACTGGATTAATTTCGACATTTGTTTGGCTTAGATCACTTGAAGTGGGTGTTTCTTTGTTGGCTTCCATGTTCTTCTTGTATTGAGATATAGTTTGAACAATAAAACAAGGATCAATTTTCAAGAATATGGGAGATGAATCTCTTAATTCCTTGGATTGATCTTTACTTTATGCACAAAAGAGAAAATTTTAGGATATCTTAAGGATCAAAAGGTGATATGACGATGATGCAAGAGATGGATGATGCGGATGTTTTGATCTTTTGATAAATCTTGAGGGGAATGTTAGGCTTTTAGGGTTTTTGGATATGTTTTGGATTTTTTTTTTTTGGATTGTCCTTGATTTGATTGATTTTGGTTTGCTTTGATTGAACAAATAGACCCTAAGATGTTGAATGATTATCTAAGGGGTATATTTTCTCAAAGGATGATAATTTGAATATGTGTAGGGAGAAGGATGCATCTACCCAAACCTATTCAAACAAGATGATAATTTAACCAAGCATATAATGAAGGATGCATCTACATATACCTAGCTAAACGAGATGGTTTGATAACTTTGACTAAGTATATGCAAAAGGATGCATCTAAACATACCTAGCCAAAGAGGATTTGATAAAAAAATTCAAGGATTTTGTCTCAAGGACTTGATGATTTTGTTTTTTTCCAAAAAGCCTAGATTGAAGGATAATTGCAAGATTTCTCAAAAGGTGATGATGATATGATTTTTGTTTTGATGTTTGAAGGATGGATGAGAAAAGATTTTGACTTATTTTGATCCTAAGATGAACCTAAAAAAGACACTTTGTTTACCTAAACCTCGGTATTGAAGAACATGCAATGCTTCTATAAACCTTTATAACCAAGAAGTGGTTCAATTTGAGCATACATTTCCGGATTTTGAATCAAGGACTTTTGTTTTGGGATTTGACTTCTTGAAAATCGTGAGGTTTCAACATATATGAGAGTTAATTTTGTTTATCTTTTCTTAGTGGCTTAATTTTACCACAAACACTTTCTTTGATTAGGTTTCCAAACTAGATGTCCAATGTCTTAATTTCTTTGAATCCCACAAAGTATGTTATATGGAAATTTGATGAATTCAAGGAAAGGGTTACCTATTGTTTAACTTTAGTAGAAAAATTGAGATGGAATCCAAGTGTTTAGAAACCTCTAAGAATAGAATCCCAAGGGAAAGCAATAACACGTGAATTGAGTCAATTGTATTTGTCTTCTAAAGGGTTTGAAATTTTGATGATGAAGTTTAAGTGTTTGTTTCCAAGATGTTTTCAAACAAGCAAAGCATTTTGTAACCAAGAATAAGTACAACCCTATGGATATGGAAGATAATATTTGTTGAGTCCCCACTTGGACAAGTTCAACTACGCTTATCTTTAGCGGATGGCTAGATGCTTGACCCCACTGGCTCCCCTCCATGGCTCATTAACGTCATTCAGGGCAACCAAGCATCAACACCCATGAAACTCCCATGGCATGCTTTCCATTTCTACTAAAAGACTTTAAAAGTGTGGGGCGGCTTCAGAATGACCGTTCTTACACCAACAAATAGATCAAGGATTTTGGCAATTCTAAAACATGGGTTTTAATTAGGAATTTCCATTCATGGAGATTGACCCATATGGCAAGAGTCCCTTTTCAGATCCATCTCGTCGGAGCCAACTGCGTAATATTGGTGTTTATTCCAATACCCACATTTATATCCCGGTTGGAAATACTCTTGGCTTTAGAGTGTTACCGATTGAGTCATTCCCTTAGGTGAGTAATTTTTCCCCAAGGAAGGCCCTCTAAGATAAAGAAAAGCGAGTAAAGACAATTTTCGTAACTCGATCAATCTTTGTTTGCAACACAAAGAAAAGAGAATGTATGCAATAATGCTCTACTCACACTCACACAATGTTTTGTTCAATTTTAAACCCAAAATGAAGTGTGGAGGTGATTGTTTTATCTCAACCTAAAATCACAAAAAAAGGCCTTTTGATTCTCAAGATCGCTATAAAGTGCGAGAGAAGCGCATATGTCATTTTTCAATGAAGTTAGTTTAAGTAAGCCATCACGAAGACAAAGTTGCACTTGTTCATTTTAGAGCCACAAAGCAATTGTGAGTTCTTTTTAAAGCACCAAAGGACAAATGAGAGTTTTTTTGTTCAATTGTTAACCAGAAAAACAAACTCTAGTAAGTTGTAGTCGTAATGTTCGTTTTAAGCCTTTGCAAAAAATTGAAAAGGTTCTTTTTAAAGCCCAAACGAAATTAGTATCCTAAGCAAGAAGAGATAACAGTTTCTTAAGAGTGTTAAACAAACACTAAAGTGTTTAAAAACACTTTGATTTTGTGAAATACCCTCATCATGCTTCTCTTTATTTTTTTTTAATTGATCCAACCTACAAGAAAGAAAATCAGTCAAATTCTGCAAAACACAAAGGTTAAAAAGTAGAAAACAGAAGATAAACTTATCATTTGACAAAAGGCACGTGCTAAAATGAAATTCCAACTTTTTACTCCCTATCAACAACGCAACCCATGACTGCGTAGCAATTTGATTTCTCCAACGGTGTTGTATAGTGCCGCTTACCAGTCAGCGGTGCTCTATACTCGAACCAGTGAGCCCAAACCAGTGAGCTCAAATGCGTAGCCCATTTCGCCAGTGTCGAAGTTTGATTTTTTTAAAATTCCTGTGGGTCAGATTGGTCAAACGGCGCAGTTCGAAATTCAAAATCTTAGGCGGGAAGACTTCAGCATCGCAATTTGAATTTCCAGTGGTCCTGTATAGCGACGCTAGAGAACCAGCGGTGCTGAACAGTGACGCTGAACCTGTAAACAAAGAAAAACGCGTGAATTTGATAAAAAAAAAACATGATTGAAAGGTGAGATTGCCCTCCTTCTAGCACCAAATGTGTGAACCCCAATCCCAATACCTGCAAAACAATAAGAACAAACACATTAGATTATCAAATGCAAGCAAGAACAAGGATTCCCCATGAAATCCATTAGCATAGTTTAAATTAGGAAAAACAATGAAGAACACAATAAGAGAACAATAAAAGAGATATTGAATCCTAATTAAACTAGCAAACTCATGATCCCATGGGGGAATTGGTGACAATTTGATGTGAAAATTGGCCCTTTCTCAACTCCTATGATGCAAACTTGATGAAGGTTGATGAATGATCCACTTTGTTGATGTTTGATGGTGAGTGCTCCAATGGAAAAATCTGCATAACCTAGCTAAGATTCAATGATAATGGATGAGGATTGCTAATGATTTGAGCATGGTAACTTTACTCAAATTGTGGATGATGAAATGAGGAGATTAGCCTCTTATTTATAGAATGAGAAGATGGATGAATGTCCAAAATGGAGCAATGTGGGACTAACATTCATCCAATTGCAATATGCCACTTGTCAACCTATGAGTGGATGAAGGATGTGCAAGTTTTGATGATTGTGCCAATAAATGCATATTTTTGAATTTTGAATTTGTTGAAATGACTTGCAAGAGGGAAGAAAGAATGCATTGAATGCCACTTGGCTCAAGGAAAAGGACATGTAAGAGAGAGTAAATGCTTTGTTGGATGTACATGTCAACTTGGATTTTGAATTTAAACTTGGAGAATATTTCAAAAGATGCCTTGTTGAGGAAAATACAGATTTAACAAATCAATTAAATCTATTTTCATGTGCAAGTGGTAAAAGCTGGAGGATGAGACATGAGAGGAGATTAAATTAATCAAAGTTAATTAATTTAATGAGGGGGTTAGATGATGTGACTTATTTGACTTAGATTTATGGATTTATTTAAATCAAATAATGAGAAGAATGTGATAAGAGACTATTTAAATAAAGATTTTGATTGATTTAATTAAAAGAGATGGTGTTAAATTAAACTAAATAAGGTTTTAATTTATTTAATTTAATAGATACACTTAAGAGATTTAATCAAATAAAATTAATTATTTAATTAAATAGGATAATTAGATCAAGATGGTTAATTTAATTATCGAGAAGAGGTGACTTAATTAGATAACTAGTTTATTTAATTAAGAGAGGAATATTGATGAATTTAATCAGATAAGGGCATTTGATTAAATGGTTAGACTGAAGGAAGATTCAGGATGAAACGATGTTAGTGGTCAAGATCAGATGCACAATGTCAATTAGTACATTTTACGTGTCTACACTTCCATTTGCCAATGAAATAACCCATTCAATGAACTAGTCTCATCCTCTAAGCAACTTCCAATCTCTAGTACACCTTCCTCGTTCGGCTCCATTATCTTTCTTTCTTCGTCAACATTCGATCCTCCATCTGATTCTAATCTTGAAGATGCCAGTTCTTCATTGATTGTCTGGTTCTTCAGATCAATCATGTACTTCTTCCCATGGCTCTCTATTGAGAGTGTATGCCTCTTCCAGTTGTGGTTTTCCTTGGCAGCAATCAACCATCCTCGTCCCAATAGTGAATTGTACGCCTTTTTCTCCAGTGGGATGACGACGAAATTTAATAAGAACTCTTGCATGTCAATCAAAAAATTTTGTGCCATTAATGTACCGAGAGGTTTGATGTCATGTTGGTCTGCTCCTACCAGGTGGAATGTTGGGGGCCAGAGAGTTGGCTTACCCAAACACTTCCATGTCTCCTCTAGCAGTACGTTCACCCTAGAGCCTTCGTCGACGATGGTATTCGAGAGTTTCATCCCTAGGATTTCCATCTGTACTACAGTCGGCTTCCTCCCGACACTTATTACGAGTAGCATTGGATTTGTGTCCTCTCCTATCGGTTCTGTCTTTTTTTGGTCGAACCCTTCAAAAGATTATTTCCAATGACATTCGTAAGTGCTACTCTCAGTTGAGGCATCATTTGCAGAAGGTTTGTTACCTTGATTGGTACAGTTGTGTGAAGCACCTATCGTACTATGTTCTTCTCGAACTCCATCTACAATGGCATATTAGCCACTTTAGAAGTTCTTCGTTCATTCACTATTGCCTCTTCCACTTCTTCCCTAGCTTCTCGGAGTCTCTCTTTCTTTGTGTGAGGGTCCAAATAATTGGCCTTCTTCAACTGCACCCTTGTAATTGCTAGAACTTCTTCGTCGACTATCTCCAACATGTTGATGCCTTTCTACTTTAGGCAGTCGGTGTCTTCATGATCACCCGAACCACACCATTTGCATAGCTTCCCCTCAGTGCCTTGGCCACTCTGGCAGTCCCTCGCAAAGTGACCCCATTCATTACATTTTTGGCAATGGATCATGGGTCTACCTTTGTTGTCGTACTAATTTTTGCTTCTTGGCGTACTATTCCTCCGATTGTTATGGTAGCCACCAAGGGACGTGTTGTTGCTTTGGGGTTTCAGTGGTGTGGTCGGAAGGGTTGATTGTTCTCCTTGTGTGAAGAACACTTGCAAACTCCGTGTTTTTAAGTTGTACAGGCACTCCTTGATGGAGTGTCCCATAACTTGGCAGATGTCACAAAACTATTTTTTCAGGCAGTTCACCTTTGTATGACCTTCCATTTTGCATTCAGTACACCATTGTTTGTTCGCCTCCTTGGACCCCTCTTTGTCGGCTTTCAGTTCTTTCATCATTCGCAACATGTCATGACGGAGGGCTTGTAAGGTTGTTGATTCATCTTCGCTCTCCCCTGCACTTTCTTTGTCGTTTTTCTTCTTCCCTCTGGAGGATGTCTTGTTCTCACTTTCGATGTCCATTGCATGGTTATATGCTTCAATGTATGAGGATGGAGGTACCACCTTCATTTTCCTCCTACACGAGGGAAGCAGCCCTTCAATAAACCACCTCTTCTTCAGGCCATCCGCTAGCTGTGACTCAAGTTTCCCCAGCAAATCTTTCAATTTCCTATTATAGGTCCGCACACTCTCGTGCTTCCTTTGCTTGGTATTGTATATCTCCGCAACAATCTCGCTATCATCCCATAAAAGTTTGAAATCCTCTTGGAATACTTGCATCAATAATCTCCATGTAGCTTTGTTTACTTGATCTAATTCAAAGTACCAGTCAATGGCATTATCTCTACGTGTCCCTGGAAATGCTTTTAGCCACTGATCCTGATCGTCCTATCCATTTACTATCCAGATGGTTTCACATGTTTTGCAATGTCGTACTGGATCTTCTAACCCATTCCCCGTAAACTTCGGCAACTTCTACCGCTTGGCTGGAGTCACCATCTTTCCCCTTTGTCCTCCTTGTGTATTGGACCCGACTAGACTTGTTTCCTTGCTACGTTCCAGTGCGTCACATGCACTCTCAGCCACGTACAAGTCACTCCCACATCTTCCGTCAGTATCCTCGACACCTTGAGTCACAAGGGTTTCCCTTCGGTACTCTCTTCGCCTTGGAGTACTGGGCTCAAATCTTCTGCTCGTCAGCCATTTGTCGTCGTCTGATATGGACAACTCCTGAAGACGTCTGATGCTACTATCAAGTTCTTCACTTAATTCATATTCGTTTCACAAATATTAAACTTCCTATGTACGGAGTGTTGAAGGGTCCTTTGTCCCTCCCTTCAACTAGACTTTGATGTGCTCTACCAATGGATGTATCTATTCTCTTCAGATTCTCATGTGTTCTTTTAATACTCTGGTTTATTTCAATTAGATCATCAAATTCTTTACCAACTTGCCTTAGTCTTTGTCGTCGTTTTTCTTGCTCTTGTAGCTTGAGTGATTGTTGAACCTTTTCCTCTTGAGTCTCGTACCCACTTGGTACTCGATTCTTGTCTTTGTTCAATCGTACGGGCATTAAAAGTTGTTCAAGCAATCATTGTTGGTTACCGAACGTATGTCTTCAGCTAGTGTCTCTTTCTTCCTCTTCCTGTTGTGGTCTTTCTTCGTATCATTGCAATATTTGTTGCCTTCGGCGTTCCCGATCCTCTTCTTCTCGAAGGTCTTGTAGGATAATGAAATGACAGGCTAGCAATTTGGGCATACGATTCAGGAGGTGATCCACCTCATCATTCACTTCTAGTCTATCGCAGATAATGTCCTCAAGGATCTCCCGCTTGCAGGATTCCCTTTGTACATGGTCTCTTAGGGATATCTTCCACAAATTTATCAAATCTTCAGTCAACAGGTCTTCCCTTTCTTCATTAGCATTCACAGGCTCTTTCGTCAGACGACCCATTACGTTGCCATGACAAGTGATTCCCTAGTCTGCTATGGCAACGGCACCAAATGTTTACTCCACTAACAATATTTCAATGTACTACATAATACATAAGTAAGCTAGACTATATGTAGAACATGGAATAGAACAACAAATTGGAAAACATAATATGCTTGAAATATGAGATACTTCTATTCATTTCCAATAAATATCACCATGTACAATCATAGAATTATCAACAGTATTATCAACCATGATCATAACATGTTCCCAATTACAAAAACTGAGTACATATAACACTCAGCGGTGGTTGAGCAACCAACCATTGTGACATTTCATAACAACCCGTTACCACTAATCGGGACTTAGTTACCCAGATACACACAACATTTATTATATTTATTATTCCCGCTAACTATAGTCTTATTAACATAACCAAACTATGCTACGGCCGACTACGGCCGACTACGTCCAACTACAACATAAGTAAAGACAACTATGGCTTACACTCGCATGAAACTGCTACTTGTTATAATTAATCAATTGGTGATATTTATGTTCTTGATGAAGAGCACTATGATTATTTATTTTGAGTTTCCATGTGTTGTACTAGGGTTTATGAGCACACGGATATACTGAGAAGGGGGGTGAATTAGTATAATGCAAATTTTTACTTCTTCAAAACCAATCACATTAACTACATATATGCAAAATCTAGCAAGTAAGAACACAATGAGAACACACAATTTACGTGGAAATCCTTGTCGGAGAAAACCACAACAAAATATTGCATATATATATAGGCTTCAACCTACTACTAAAATCTTGGAGGATCCAACCCCCACACAAATTGAGTTTCAACCCAACAAGAGGCTCCAACTTCTTTATCCTTACAAATCTCTTCCTTCTCAAATCTGAATATTATGAATTCAACTTACTAGCATAAGTTTTTTCTTTTCATCACACAAATATCTTCAATATAAATCAGAATTACTCTCATATTTCTGCTCTTACTCTTCCTTATACTTGGAAAATATTCATAGAATTGTTTTTTCGTGTTTTGCCTCTTTATCTCTTTTCAATCTGCTCCTTTATTCAGAAAAATATATCATTAAAATTCTTCTCTATGCTTAATCTTCTAAATTAGACTTCATTTTCTGTTCTTTTTCTTCCTCTAGATCTGCTTTTATTCATATAATATTTATTGGAATTGTCATATTTTGGTTCCCACTTCAACTTCTATTTATACCACTTCAATTTACCAAGGAATGTCTCTATGAGAGATGAGAGATGTATCTTTTTGAAATGAGAAAACTATTTGAATGGATGTGTCTTTTAATTATCTTCAATAATTATTCCAAAAATAATCGCTGTTTTTTAACTTAAATCATTGCCTTTATTAATCTTTAATGCAGCCCTTTGAGATTTTATTCATTTATGACATTTTTGCTTCTTTTTTCTTCTTCAATAAAAATCAATGATTTGTCTTACAACTTTTTGTCATGAATAGCTGCTTTGCTATTAATATGCTCACTGCACCTCATTATCACTGCTGCACTTAAATTCATCGCTGCTGTTAATAATCACTTGCTCCTTTTATATTCATTCGCTGCACTTAATCACTGCTGTATATGAATCTTCCTTAATCACTGCTCTTAAGCATGTTTGCTACTCCTTAATAATGATTTCAATCTTATGAAATCGACCAGCATGATAAATATTTAGTTTTTATTTATTTATTTTTTATTCCTTTCAAAGTGATCACTAGGCATATCAGGAGATTGGCCTATATGGAGGTCGGCCCAAAACATAAGATAATATTTATTTAAACTTCCTGAAGGAGTCGGCCATCTTAAACTTTGTCTTCCCTTTGACATTGATTATATTACAACTTGCCAATGCCTTTGACAATTTCCTTCATTCTTCCTTTGACATTAATGAAAATGATATCTTATACTTTCGTCAATTCAATAATGACCACCTTCTTGACATCACTGACCATTGTCCACCTTTTCTATCAATGACAACATTTCCAACAAGGGCATGGCATTGAAGGATTTCATCTTGAATGCATTAACTGAACAGTTTTCCTTAGTTGAGAGTGAGGAGCATAGAGCTGCTAAACGGGACTAGCATGGCTCCGCTTATGGTTATAATAAATCAATTAATGATATTGTGGCTCTCTGTGAATAGCAATATGATGATTTATTTTGAAATTCAATTTGACTATGTAGATCAACTAACAATCTATCTATTTGAACATAGGCTGTAAATATAAGTTAAATATTTTATAGCATTTAACACCGAAATAATCAAACATCAATATGTTTGTAGTTAATTTTGTTCGTTTTATGCAAATTATGTTTAAAAATTTTTGTTCCTTCATGCTCAAGTACGTGACCCCAGTTAAAAAAGATTGGTAAATTGTCATATTGAACCTCGGTTAACAAATTGACAAATCATGATACCTGAACACTCAACCTAATATCCAATCTGGTAACTGAAATATATAACCAAGTTTTAGGCATATTAAGTTCCCTGTAGTACTTGCATCAATCAGATACTGATAACTGTGCATCATGGCTCCTGATTTCATTAAATCTTTAGGGGACTCAACAAGGAGAAACTCATTTTTCAACATCTGGCTATTTCCTTTAGAAGGCTGAGTCAAAACACTTGTCTCTTTTCATCCATTCATTTGATACAGTCTACGGGGGTAAACTAAGATGGCATTAAGTTATTTGCAGAGCAGGGTAAGCAAAACATTTAATTCCATTTATACTAAACATTACTTCATCCACAAACTGAGATATAAAACAGGCCACATTTGATGTAGAAAACCAATTTTCCAATATTTATGTTAGATGTTAACAATTAGATTTACTGTTCAACTTATTGTAGAAAATTGTTTTCCTGCAACATTTGCTGGAACCCATGCAATCCTTGTTCCACATTAAATGAGTAAATCCTCAAATGCTTTACTTCACGACTCATTTCATCTATTTGGTTTCTCTTCCTCTCCATGAAAATAAGGAAGAGTACAAAAGAAAATATAACTCGATTCCTCAAGGCAAGTTTTCTGAAATGCAAAATACAGAGGATTTACTTTCCATTTTATACTAGCCAATCGTATTTCATAAAAGACAGCACAATAACATTTCAACTCACCAGAGAAAATCAGAAAACTCTATGCATCCCATACCAAATAGCACAACTTTCAACAAACATTTTTCTCAAAATGTTTAACCTGTGGTGTCGTAGCACCACCAAGATATCTCCAGGTAAGATTCAGGTTATGTTTTTTAGCTTTATGTCATTCCTCTTTTTCTTCCTGTTTTCTCTCGTTTCTGTTGAATACTGTCTCTTTATCATCAAGTTCTTCAATGCAGTATTAGCTGCTTCAGCTGCTGCTCTAGCTGTTTCCATATCACCTTTATCCCCTTGCAGTACTGTAAGCAGTTTTTCACCCCCAGGGACAGAAGCATCATCCAGTAGTCTCGACTCAAGAAGGTTGTTAGAGACATTGTAGGTAAGGTCTATGACTCTGATGCGAGTGACAGCAGAAGCAGCTAAAACTAAATTCTTTGCCTCTGATTCAGCTGGATTCGTACCATCTAATTGTATAACCTCAGCACCTCCAGTAACTATCCATAAATTGTGGGAGCAATTCCCAAATGCTAAGCTTGTTGGTATAAAACTGTCTGGTAGCTCCACTTTCTGCAGTAGGAAACAATTTAAGAGAATTCAGTAAGATTAACTCTCGGGGTGATCCAAGTTGCAATGCATAATCAACAATTTCTATGTGCATTCTCTCACCCATGAAAGTCACCTATAAGCATTAGAATGGTGTGTAAAACTGTGACAAGGCCACACAGAATGAATGCAAGAGCTATAGTAAACAATGTTCCAGAACCACCAACATATTCAATGATCATTGCTGAAATCTGAAACAGCATTCTGCTATAAAAAGCAAAGAATTAACAAATTCAAGGCTGCAGAGCAATCTAGCACATATCATGCATGCAATATTAACCCTACTGTAATCTGCTGTCTAACAATTACTGATACCAACTGCTTCAACATAAGTAGATCTGGCCATTTCTTCTCTCAAGATGATAATTGCACAAGAACATGGATACTATCATACTATCAACAGCTTAAGAATATCAATATTACAAACCTACCTTAAGTAGTGCAAGCTTTCTTGATTGGCGATTGCAATTTAAAAGCAGCACTCCATATAGGCTGCAATTGAACCAAGAGATTAAAACAAATGTCACATAAACAAGAATACTATAAATTTTAAACATTCAGACGTATTACAACATTATTACAACAAATCCTCTAAAAAGGAAATCCAGATTCAATATCATTTAGACATAATGTGATATCTATAAGATTCCATAATCACTTGCTCAAGATTTTTCTCACAAACTCCAACTGAACTTCTTCAACATGGAATGTGTATGACAAATTCAAAGGGTACACCTGCCTTCACAGTTTTATTATTATTATTTTTATTGTCAAATGAAAAAAAAAAATGTTGCATACTGTCTTGGCCACATCTGAAGCACATAATTTGCAGTTGCAGCACACAATCCCTCCTTTCTCTTTCAGTCATTCAATACAAGGTATTTTCAAGTTATCTCCATTTGGGGCTAAGTTCTAATGTTCCATGTGAAAGAGAGTGTTCAACCTATCAGCAATGGATTGCATCCTTTGGTTTAGAAGGCTAGTCTGGCATCTCTAGTAAATCGTAGCTCTCACATGGAAAGGCAATCTGTCAAATGACTAATATTTCTCCAAGATCAAGGGGACATAGATTTCTGAACACCAACAAAAACTCGATCCCCTCTGCTTCACACCCTTCCCTCATTTATCTTAGCATCTCCCCACCTAAACCACTCACCAAATACAAGCATATGTCCTAGGGTCTTGCACCTCAATTATCCTATATAGTATAAGTATATAGCTCTTATATCTCCTATCTACAATTTAACAATATCCTTCCTCAGAATACATTTGTAAAGCACCTAGTAGACATTAACGGTTGAAGGTAAACCTATGTGCATCTTTGACTTGAGTCACTACATCCCTTACACAATAAATATCTTCTTGATGTCTGTCAATATAATGTTAAAGCATGCAAACAAGACAGTACCCAATAAAAATGTCCTAATGCTTTGATCATCGATCCAACTAATCTATACACAGAGGCTTTAGTGTACACCTTAGGTTAAACTTAGTTAGAATAATACTTATTACTTAGGTTGAGTTTTATCTAACGCTTTGCTGTACTAATCAATATTTTGTTGCATTATTTAATACTTTGTTGCATCAGTTACTACTGGTGATTGATGATAAACTTCCCTATGTGGGTAGTGAGACTTTTCATCATCCTCCTTAGTTACATTCCTATAAATGCAACCTTTTTGCTTGTATTTGAACACTGGAGGCATACATTGAATGCACACTTGAAATGAGCATAGCTTATGCTCAATGAAGCATAGCTCATACTTCATTAGCTACATACAGTCAATAAGTGGAATTGGACATTGCTTGTATTTGAACGTTGGAGGCATACATTTAGAGGCAAACATTGGATGCACACTTGAAATGAGCATAGCTTACACTTGATGAAGCATGGCTCATACTTAATTAGTTACATTTTTTAGGGTTTAAAAGAGGCATTCCAATTGCAAGTCATTTTAAGTGACTAATCAACAAGCCAGTCCATAGCAGCCAACAGTTTTACAGGTTTTTCAAAGATTTAGCACAACCCTAAGGAATCATTCAAGTCGATCATCTCTTTTATCCATATCATGGAATATAATATAATGTGTAAGCCCCAGAAAATAGCACACCCCCATTGCAGAGGCTTTCATAACTTCCAGTTTCATTTCGCTTGTGCATCTTGCATCTATTCCAGCTTCATATTTGGTAATTTCATTAAATTAGAAACTGGGAATATTTCAATTTCTGCATCAATGTCCACCACCCATCCCCTCTGATATGATCAGATTGTAATTTGTATTAATCATATACAATAAACATGTTACAACTCTACCTGTAAAGAAACCCATAAACAGATGGCACCTTAAATGTCTTGTTTGAGCATGTTGATATCTGTTTCTGGCATTTGAAAGCCCATTACACCCTTGAACGTTCAAAATATTCTATGCATATCTAAAAAGAAAGGCAGAGGGTGGCAAAACTATTTTATCTTTCAGCACTCAAAAATCAAATAAATGTAAACCATGGATAAATGTAATCCAATGTCAGAGCAACTTCTTTAAAAACAAAAAAATATTAAATTTGACCTAGACATCTTCAGAGAATACAATAGAATGGAAATACCATGGAATCTAGTTAGCCTTATGTTTACACAGAATATGACATGTATGTATAGGACACCAACTCTACTTGCCTTTCAATTGCCACTGCTATCACTGAACTGTCAGAGGAGACAGATAGGGCAGTAATTGCAGAAGCGTGATTATCCACACCATTAAAGCATTTGCCCAGTCCTACCTTCAGGGACAACAAGTAAACCATCATCAGTAACAACAGGAATGGAGGTAGTAAGGTTCCTTGTCCAGCAACATGTTATAGAAGACATATGAGATAACTTTCAAACATATGCTGGAGAAATTTAACTAACCGCCGCTTCAGCTTCAAATGTATCCAGAAGTTCTCCACTCATGTAGTGCCACAAATGTACCTAAAGATGTGTTAGATTACATTCAACTGCCGAGAATAAGAACGCGGGAAAAGAAATCTACCAATGACTTACCGTTGCATCACCACCACCTGAAATCAGAAACCCTTCACAATCTGCTTGTATGCCCAAAAATGATATACACGAAACAAAGCTGCCACACAAATACTATTGAGCATTAGCAATTCAAGACAGACCAAAAAATTAGAGAAAAATATAGAACAGACCGGTAGAAAGGAACTATTTACTAAAAACTAGACAAGCATAAGTATCAGAAGCAAATGACAGCTTGAATGATCAATCAATTGCTGTCCAATAACAAACCCGAACAGGTCAAAAAAGTTGGATACAAGTATATTGTTGCATTATAAGCACTAGTTTACTTGTACAGCACAAACAAACAGCTTAAATATGTATTTTTCTACAATTAAAATGTATTTTTTAGCACAGCTCATAGTGAATAGTTAAGCCAATGTTCTGTTTATATCAAAACTGATGCATATTAGATATATTTCGCCACTTTTAGCATTAGTGTAAAGATACATACACAAATTGTTGATTGCAAAGAGAGAAATTTACAGAATATGATTGCATTATAAACACTAGTTTACTTGTAAAGCACAAACAAACAGCTTAAATATGTACTTTTCTACAATTAAAATGTATTTTTTTAGCACAGCTCATAGTGAATGGTTAAGCCAATGTTCTGTTTATATCAAAACAGATGCATATTAAATATTTTTTGCCACTTTTAGCATTGGTGTAAAGATACGTACACAAATTGTTGATTGCAATGACACAAATTTACATAAAAATTCCATTGATCTTGAAGCTGTGCTTAGACGTGCAAAGTTTGAGAGTCTGCTAAGACCAATATGCTAAGCATCAATAGTTTTCACCTCGAGCAAACCTGCTGAACTCTGTCCATTTTTCTATAAGCTCCACAACACAGAATCACTTTCTTTTGACTCTCTTTCTTTCTGAATAGGCTCTGGTCTGGGGCTGACAGCTTGACGCCTTCAAATTGTGAGAAATACCCATATTTGGTACCTATTTGGTTCTCACCAGCACCAACAATGTTAGTATTGTGAGGCTAGTTTGCTTGTTTGGTCTCTTGGCATCTACATTGATTGGATCCCTCTATTAAGAGTTAAGACACTCAATCGAAGCCTTCCTGAAGGGCACACAATTGTTGAATCAGTAGATCAAATCTATTTAAAACTCTTAACTCAACCACAGTTATCTGAATATATGATTCTTCACTGCTAACCACAATATAGATAGCTAAACATGAAACATGAATCTTCACTACTACTAAACAACATCAAGAGCACACATACATAAGAGAACACCAGATATATGTGGAAACCCAAGATGAGGAAAACTACAATGAGAATAGCTGCTTGGATCTATTGTCAAAATCCAACCTCACAATGCAGAAATATAACAAGTGAATTTTACAATATGAAGTAGGCACTAACTTACCAGAGACACCAATCCCCAATTGTATCTGTAGGTACCAACCTACTGGAAACACCAATCCCCAACAGAATAGTACAAGAAGTAGAATGCCAATTCGACTAGATTACAGCGATAAAGCTTGCGGTTCTTCTATATAGTTGAACACATCTCATACACTTGCCAGAGTTACAACTAACACTCTTGCACACTACATAAGGTCTTCTAATATTGGCATACACTAGAATGCAACTCTCTTTTCTTCACACCTCTTCAATTTACACCTACAACCAAGTTTTCTTCACACTAATGTAATTGTTCTTCACATTGTGCATCTGCATGGCTAAGGAATATATACATGGCATCGCATTAATACTCTTCTATGTCAGCCAAGGATCCACAAATAGCCAAGACGACATAAGGTGGACCTATATTCAAATTACATGAAATATGTAATAGTTTTGGTCCTATTTCAAATTTGGTTGCCGCCAAGTGAACATGGTACCATGTGCTGCCACAAGCACCTTAACTAGGTCCTATCTTGACACCACACGTTAACTTTGAATACTGCACACTACTAGCCATTACCGCATAGTTCACTAACATCAACTGGTCAACAAACAAGGACAGAGAGCCTTGTATCACTCCAAACTTCTTGCTTGTTCAACATACCTCCCGGAAACTCTGGAATATGATAAAACATGTATAGACATACTCTCCTTTCAAACCACAAAGCAAACAACACCTTCACAAGGGAGACCTGAGAAACATTAAACCAAATAAATATTGAACTAAAACATTCGGGTATAGTTTTCCAAACCACCACTGTCATAGTGAATAGATACGTGCAAGATATTGCAAGCATACAGCAATCACACCAACTATCGAAGGGCAGACACTCCTCAATAAAACTAATAATGTATGTTTCTTGATTTAGTGATATGATTAATTAGACAATGACAGTAAATTACCAACACAAAAAGGTATACAAGTACAACTCAAAATGATCAATCAAGGGAATATAATAATAATTCATGTACCACTTAGCCTTACATCCTTGACACATCAATCCTGTGATGAGCCCTGCTGGCTCTCAGCTCAAAACCCCTTAATTTCTTATATCTTTGTGTTATTTAATTTTTTAGAGAATGTTTGATAGACAAAAGAGAAGGGGGGCAGCATATTTTTGCTTGTAAAATGAAATTTAAAGCAATTTTTCACAAAATGGAAATGCAGAAGCTGTTATTATACTGAAACAATTAGATTGTGAATGACAGACATACCAGGAAATCTCCAGTTATTTTATTTAAAACAGTGGTCAGCTTGCCAGCCAAGAATGCTGAGAAACTGACAAAATGGATGCCAAGCCACCAGATCTATCTTCTCCCACTCAGAAACGTGGTGCAATGCTCTGAAAATGCAAGACGCCAAAGATGAAGCACATAAACCAATAAAGAAGAAGGCGTTTCTTCAAGTTCCTTCACACGCCCCTCTCAAGGCACGAATCCCAAGGTGGGTCGTACGGCCAAAGAAGGAAGAGGTAGAATCTCTGATGACAGTCTCTGAAGCTGTAGAAGGATACGCCACCAGAAGGAAACCCTCAATTATTGTAGACAACAAGAAACTGAATGCATAAAACCTCTGTCTGTATCTGTAGAACCTCTGTGTGAAGCTCTCAACTGTACTAATTCGGCTGATCTTTCACAGCCTCAAAAGCACTCAACACTGAAGAGTTTTCGTTCCTCAATGGACAAATTGATCATACCCTGGTCACAGGAGAATGCTCAGAAGAAAAATAGCACAAGGCAAATTGAAATAGTCAAAAGATGAGTTTCATTTGCCAGGGAAATGCTTTATACCAAATTGGCACGCATTTCAAGAAAGGTACGGCTTTTTTCACTCATTAAAATCTTTTAATATTGTATTAAATCTTTTCCATAGTTTCATTTAATACTTGAGCGCACCTTTTTTTTTAATATTTTATGTCATTAAAATATTAAATCTCCTTTTTGAACATTTTTTAAGTGATATTAAATATATTAAAGTCGATGTGACTTTAATAAAACACATTAAGTTAAATAATTAACTTAATCACTTAAAATTCCATAACTCGCTCAAAACTCAGGATAATCCCGTGCCGTCAGAAGCTGTGGACTCCTGGAATGCCAACGCCTGCTGTGAACCAGTCACTGAGCTCTGAAAACCACAACGATCCAACTCTCCAAAATGTACCACTGACCCTCTAACCAACCTGGCTAGCCCGCAAGGGTCCAATAAAGGGCTAACACACTGTTCCCGAGAACTGTCTAGCGAGGGGACATCACAGTCCGCCCTCCCCGAATTTGCTTGTCCACAAGCAAACTCAAAGCCGGATGCTGAAGAATACTGTCACTCTCCCACGTCGCATCCTCTGCCGGTAGATCCCTCCACTTAACCAAGTATTCCCTGATGACCCGCCTCCGAAGATGACGCTCTCTGGAGTCCAGAATGGCCTCAGGTATCAAAACTAATTTCCCCTCATCATCTAGGGGTGGCAAATCAATAGAAGGAATTACGTGTTGTCCCAACGCCTTTTTGAGGCGCGACACATGGAACACGTTGTGAACCCTACTGTCCACCGGAAGATCCAGCTCATAAGCCACTTGACCCACACGTCTGACAACTCTGAAAGGCCCATAGTATCACGGCTTAAGTTTCTCGGAGCCCTTCTTACGAAGGGTAGATTGCCTATACGGCTGAAGCATCAAGTACACCAAATCATCGATCTCGAAAGACCGCTCTACTCGTCTCTGATCAGCATATTGTTTTTGCTGATTTTGGGCTTTCTGTATATTCTCCCTGAGTGCCCTCATAATATCCTGGTTCTCCTGTAATAAATCACCAGCACTGGGAACTCTACTGTCACTCAGCAATAAGTCAAGAAAGCTCGGAGGATCGTATCCATATAATGCTCGATAAGGTGTCATCTGGATGCTCATGTGATGGGTGGTGTTGTAACAGTACTCACATAGGTATAACCACCTCACCCATGCCTTCTGCTGCCCTGAACTATAGTTACGCAAGTACCCTTCCACCCATTTGTTAACGATCTCCGTCTGCCCATCTGTCTGGGGGTGGTAGCTGGTACTAGGGGTGAGCTCTGTCCCACAAAGCTTGAATAACTCCTGCCAGAAGTTACTCATAAATCTGTTGTCCCTGTCGCTAACTATACTGCGAGGTAAACCGTGCAGCCTGAATACCTCTCGGAAGAACAAATCTGCCACCTGAGTAGCCGTGTGTGTAGTAGTGATTGCGAAAAAGTGTGCATATTTCATCAATCAATCTACCACCACGAAAAATACTGTCCTTCCCTTGAGCTTTTGGCAAGCCCGTGACGAAGTCCATGGACAAACAATCCCACTTCCTCTCAGGAATAGGAAGCGGCTGTAGTAGACCTACAGGGTATGTGTGCTCTTGCTTGTTCTGCTGACAAACAAGACATTCCCTGACATACTGGAGAACATAAGACTTGAGACCCTTCCAAGAGAATCTCTCCCGTACCTGCCTATAGGTCTTAAAGTAACCGGGATGCCCTGCCATGGGTGAATCATGGAATGACCTCAATACTCTGTCCCTCATCGCAGAACCTGGGACCAATAAAATCTTCCCTTTGTAAATGATAAGGTCATCTACAAGTGAATACCTGTCATCCAATACTGATCCATCTACTATGCTAGAGGCCCATGGGTCCTTAGCATATTCTACCACTATCAAATGTCTCCAGTCCTCTGAAACCAGTGTAATAGAACTCAAGTGAGGACGGCGAGATAAAGCATCAGCTACCACATTCTGGGTGCCCTTGACATAGGAGATGTCAAAATCGTAAGACTGAAGCTTGCTGACCCATTTTTGTTGCCTCTCATTAAGATCTCGCTGTCCAAGAAAATGCTTCAGACTATTATGATCGGTTTTCACAGTGAATTTACTACCAATCAAATACTGCCTGAATTTGGCCATGGCATGCATGATGGCCAACATTTCCTTATCATAGATACTAAAGCTCCGTTCAGGACCTCTTAGCTTCCTGCTCTCGAAAGCTATCGGGTGTCGATCCTGCATGATAACTGCACCAATACCCTCACCACTGGCATCGCAATGTAACTCAAAGGGTCTAGTGAAGTCAGGTAGAGCCAAGACTGGACACGTAGTCATGAGAAGTTTGAACTTCTCAAAGCACATCTGTGCTAATGGTGTCCATACAAAAGCACCCTTCTTAGTCAAATCAGTTAGTGGCGCAGCATGCCGCGAGAACCCACTAACAAACTGACGATAGAAGGCACACAATCCTACAAATCCCCTAAGCTGTGTCAAAGTCTCAGGTGTAGGCCAATCAATGATGGCTCGAACCTTCTCTGGATCCATGCTAACTCCTGCACCGCTGATGATATGTCGCAGATATAAGAGCTCTGCCATGCCTAAAGCACACTTGGACTCCTTGGCGTACAAGGACTCCCTGTCAAGTATACTCAGTACCTCATCCAAGTGAACCATGTGTTCCTCCCATGATTTGCTATAAACCAGGATGTTGTCGAAGAACATCAATACAAATTTCCTCAAGTGAGGATGGAAAACTCTGTTCATTGTAGACTGAAACGTGGCTGGAGCATTGGTTAAACCGAATGGCATAACCAAGAAATCAAAGTGTCCACAGTGACATCTGAACGCAGTTTTCTCTATGTCCTCCTCTCGGACTCGGATCTAATGATACCCTGTCCTCAAATCAATCTTTGAGAAGTAGCAAGCCCCATGAAGCTCGTCTATCAACTCATCTATTCGGGGAATAGGATACCTATTCTTTATTGTCTACCTGTTGAGCATTCTGTAATCAATACACATCCTGAGTGTACCATCCTTTTTCTTCACCAAAACAACTGATGAAGCAAAGGGTGACTTACTCGGCTTAATGTGCCCCATAGCTAAAAGCTCCTGAATAGTTTTCTCAATCTCATCTTTCAGACGCTTGGGGTGCCGGTAAGGAGTAATCATGATCGGTTTCGTGCCCTCATCCAGCTCTATAATATTCTCAATACCTCTATCAGGAGGTCTGCCAGGTGGAATTGCACTGAACACCTTCGCATGTTTGATTCGAAGTTCCTGTACATCTAGATGGTATGAAGAAGCTTGCTGCTCCAACTGTGAAGGCATTAGCTTGCACTCAGCAGCCCACTCTACCATATCATTACGAATCAAACGTTCCATTCTCCGAAGTGAAATCTCTTTAAGGTTGCTGTCCCTGATGGCTTTAAGAATATGATTTGTGCCATCTATGGTGAATTTCATCTCCATGTCACGCAAATTAAGCGTGAACTCTCCTATTGCATGAAGCCACTTCATGCCAAGAACTATATCCGTTCCTCCCATGTTTACAACATAAAAATCTGCCTTGAACTCAAAATTGTTAAGTTTCAAAGGCAAGTCAGGTATCATCCTCTCACAATCGAGAGTGTTTCCATTTGCAACCTTCACCCGTATGCCTTCAAACTGCTGAGTTTGAATTCCCCGTTTCTCCACTAACCGTGAATCGATGAAGTTGTGGGTTGCACCTGTATCTAGAAGAGATATGACCCTTTGACCAGCTAGGATCCCACGGAGTCTGAAAGAACCCTCTTTCTGCATGCTGGACATATGAGCCTCCTTAAGTTCTGTTTCTACTACAATTTCTGCCTCATTTTCTGATTCTTCTCCATCTATATCATAGATTGGAGCTTGCTGATCAGAAAAATCAGTCAACGCTTCACCCTCATAAAACCACTCCATGTGCTTGTTTTGCCCTTTAGGTTTGAGGGGGCAATCATGATTAAAGTCATACGGACCTTTGCAGTAAAAACAGAGTTTTCTTCTTCGTAAATCATTCATGGTTTCTCGATCTAAAGGGGCTGCAAATTTCTTTTTCTGATCTGCATTATCAGCCTTCTTTGGATCTGATTTATTCTTCGTGTATGAAGTGGTAGGCTTCGAGCTAAATGGCTTACGAGGTGTAGATAGTTCCATGCTGCGAGCTTTCCTCATGGCCTCTTGTAAAGTAGGTGGATCAAATGCTTTTATCCAACCTTTCATGGGCTTGAAAAGACCTTCAATAAACAATATGATCAGCCTTCTTTCTGAGATTCCTGTCACCATCACAGATAGTCTTTGGAATTCACCAATGTACGATTCCAAGCTACCTAACTGTTTCAGTTGTGCCAAATCTCTGAAGAAGAGCTCAAGATCCCTTCTGTCAAATCTCTCTACCAGTTTATCAGTAAACTCCTGGTACGAGGTAATCCTGTCATGCTGAAGAGTAGTCATACCATGAATCCACCAGTCATGTGCCACGCCATCTAAGTGAAGTGCTGCAAAACGAATGGCATCCTCCTCTGGCATGGGGCGTAGTGTCAAGAATGTATCAAGTTTACTAACCCAGGCACGTGCTGTAACTCTACCACTGCCATCATAATGAACTAAGGTTAGTTTGTTGGTAGCCTGTCTGAGATCATTCTGCTTGTATCTAGGCCACCTGTCATTCCTGTTCCTGGTGTGTTCTCTCTTCTGGCTCATGAATCTGTCGAAGTTAAGGTGCTCCTTAACCCTCGGTGGCAAATTATCCCACTCATCATGCATAGCCATAATGTTATCAGCAAAATTAATTTCACCACCCTGTTCAACTTCGTCCACTTCCTCAGCATCATCTCTGGTGAACGTAGGACATGTAGCTCTCTCATAGGTACGTGTTGGAGCTATGATTCTCTGAGGCTCTCTGTGAATACTGCCTTCACGATCATGATCCAGATTCTGAGCTCTATTAATTGACAAGTTTTGGACATTCGTGCTGAGTTGCTGCAGAATAGTCGCCGCCTGTTCCTGGCCTGCAACCATACCTCTAAGCACGTCTTTAGCTTCTCTGTCCTCATCAACCCACGGATTCCTGTGAGAACTTTCACCTGCTTTGTTCGCCATATTATCCCAGTCAATATCCTCCTCCTGATCTGCAAATGGAAACGGTGGAAAAGGATTTTGGTCACCATGCTGATTTCTAGGACCCCCTCTGAAATAAGACTTGCCAAAACCCTCTTTGTTTGACTTCATAAATTTCTCAAACCCCACAAGCTGGCAGGATGTGAGCTCTGATACCACTGTGATGAGCCCTGCTGGCTCTCAGCTCAAAACCCCTTAATTTCTTATATCTTTGTGTTATTTAATTTTTTAGAGAATGTTTGATAGACAGAAGAGAAGGGGCGCAGCATATTTTTGCTTGTAAAATGAAATTTAAAGCAATTTTTCACAAAATGGAAATGCAGAAGCTGTTATTATACTGAAACAATTAGATTGTGAATGACAAACATACCAGGAAATCTCCAGTTATTTTATTTAAAACAGTGGTCAGCTTGCCAGCCAAGAATGCTGAGAAACTGACAAAATGGATGCCAAGCCACCAGATCTATCTTCTCCCACTCAGAAACGTGGTGCAATGCTCTGAAAATGCAAGACGCCAAAGATGAAGCACATAAACCAATTAAGAAGAAGGCGTTTCTTCAAGTTCCTTCACACGCCCCTCTCAAGGCACGAATCCCAAGGTGGGTCGTACGGCCAAAGAAGGAAGAGGTAGAATCTCTGATGACAGTCTCTGAAGCTGTAGAAGGATACGCCACCAGAAGGAAACCCTCAATTATTGTAGACAACAAGAAACTGAATGCATAAAACCTCTGTCTGTATCTGTAGAACCTCTGTGTGAAGCTCTCAACTGTACTAATTCGGCTGATCTTTCACAGCCTCAAAAGCACTCAACACTGAAGAGTTTTCGTTCCTCAATGGACAAATTGATCATACCCTGGTCACAGGAGAATGCTCAGAAGAAAAATAGCACAAGGCAAATTGAAATAGTCAAAAGATGAGTTTCATTTGCCAGGGAAATGCTTTATCCAAATTGGCACGCATTTCAAGAAAGGTACGGCTTTTTTCACTCATTAAAATCTTTTAATATTGTATTAAATCTTTTCCATAGTTTCATTTAATACTTGAGCGCACCTTTTTTTTTAATATTTTATGTCATTAAAATATTAAATCTCCTTTTTGAACATTTTTTAAGTGATATTAAATATATTAAAGTCGATGTGACTTTAATAAAACACATTAAGTTAAATAATTAACTTAATCACTTAAAATTCCATAACTCGCTCAAAACTCAGGATAATCCCGTGCCGTCAGAAGCTGTGGACTCCTGGAATGCCAACGCCTGCTGTGAACCAGTCACTGAGCTCTGAAAACCACAACGATCCAACTCTCCAAAATGTACCACTGACCCTCTAACCAACCTGGCTAGCCCGCAAGGGTCCAATAAAGGGCTAACACACTGTTCCCGAGAACTGTCTAGCGAGGGGACATCACAAATCCTCTTCATCAATGACAACCTTTTGTTCAACAATCTTCTCTTTTGTCATTGATGGCAAACAACAAAATGTTGATCACCATGAAACTACTCATGAAACCAATTGGACACACACGAAGACAAATCCAATGTGTCAGAACTGAGTTTCTCTTTCTCTTCTTAGAAAATATAGCATTTTGAGTTCCACTTCTGCCCCATTGACATCAATGGCAAAGGTCAACAATTTTATAAGATATCTCTTTGAGCTCTATTTCTCCCCATTTTGTATTTTCGACACTCTGTTCAATTCAGAAACCTATTTCCCGAATAGACTCCCCCTGAGTCCATGCCACACTGCTACAAAGAACATTTTGCAAGGCCACCCAGCCTTCTTGTGATAGAGAGACAAAGCTACCCCTTTCCCTATGCTTCCTCTTAATTCAAGAGAAGGGAGCAACAACTCCCAACTTCTACTGAAGAAACTCAAAAGTCTCCTTAGGAAGTGGTTTTGTGAAAATATCTGCTATTTGTTCCTTGGTCTCAACATATTCCACTTTACCTCCTCTACAACCTTCTCCCTCAAGAAATGATACTTAATTGCAATGTATTTTGTCCTTGAGTGCATCATCGGATTCTCTGAAATGTTTATGGCATTGGTATTGTCACAAAGAATGGAAATAGGTTTATCAAATTCAATCTTCATCTCCTTCAAGTTCTACTTCATCCCCGATACTTGAGTGCAACAAGATGCTGCTGCAATGTATTTTGCCTCGGCTATAGACAAAGAAACCAATTCTTGTTTCTCACTCAACTAGGAGACCAAATTGTCACTAAGAAAGAAAGTTCCATCACTTGTACTCTTCTAGTCATCTATGCTTCTTGCCCAACCTGCATTAGTGTATGCAGTCAGAGTGGAATTTTCATTCTTTGGATATCACAAACCAAAATCCATTGTAGCCTTTAGATATTTGAATATCCTTTTTACTGCTTTGACATGAGTTTCCTTAGGTGTTGCATGAAATCTAGCAACCATCCCAACTGCTTGCATTATATTTGGTCTAGATGTTTTCACATACAGCAAACTGCCAATCATGGATCTATATGAGGTCTGGTCTGCCGAAGTAGATTTCATCATCTTTACTTAGCTTACATCCGGTAACCATAGGTGTATCTACAGGTTTGCAATCTTCCATCCTGAACTTACTTAGCATCTTCTTTATGTACTTGTTCTGAGAAATGAATATGCCTTTGTCTGATTGTGCAATCTGTAAACCAAGAAAGAAAGATAACTCACCAAGCATTGACATTTGAAACTCATTCTGCATTGCACTTTGAAACAACTTGCACATGTCATCACTGTTTCCACCAAAGATAATATCATCCACGTAGACTATAAACAATTAGCAATTGATCACCTTCTGCTCTAATGTACAGATTGTTGTCTGCACTTCCCCTTCGGAACCCTTGTTGTTGTAGATACTTATCCAACCTGGAATACCAAGCTTTGGGAGCTTGCTTGAGTCCATAAATAGGCTTCTTCAATCTACACACATAATCCAGATTATCTGAACATCAAAACCCTTCTGGTTGTTCAATGTAGACTTCTTCTAAATAACCATTATGAAATGTTGACTTCATATCCATCTATTATACATTGAAGTTCTTGAATGCGGAGAGAGCTAAAAACATCCTGATTGCTTCTAGCCTTGCTATCGAAGCAAATGTTTCTTCAAAATCTATTCCTTCAACCTGTTATCCTTTATGAAGACCACACAGGAAATACTGAGGGGGGGGCGGGCGGTGAATCAGTATATTAGTCTTTTTAAAACAAATCACAAATCAAATCACAAACCAACAACATAAAACACCAATGCAAGATGAACACCAAGATTACGTGGAAAACCCCTTCAGGTAAAAAAGCACAGCAAAATATTGCTTTTATTTATTTCCAAAAGGCACCAACCCTGATTACATATAGTGAGCACAAACCCACAAAGAGCACCAACTCTGAATACACCGAAGCACCAACTCCAAACTATATTTAGTGAGCACCAACCCACCGAGAGCACCAACTCCAAAAACACCAAAGCACCAACTCCAAACGCAGAATATAGAGCTGCAAAACACTGACTACAAACAATGTCTTCACATGAACTGTGAGGCTCTCAAGCATACATAAATACTGTCCAAACTCAGAAATTGCAGAAACTGTCTTAATTGAGCAGCAAACTCCAACCTCAGAAGACTGATTTTCACCAGAAAATCTCCTTCACACAACTCGGTACTGAAAATGTCAAGGATGTGCTCAATACTAGAGCATAATCAATACTTTAAACTTCCCCTGTCTCATACACCATTTCATAAACATACTTCCAAAATCTGATACATCATGTTCCTCTGATTTAGTACATGATATTCTGATCATATACAAATCTCAAACAAAACATCTAAGTGTAAGATGCAAATTACACACGATTAGGATGAAAATAAACACAACCTACAGAGGAAAGTGAATTAGAGATAAATGAAGGCGATGGAGAATAACATGTCCTCATCTTCACCAAAAGTTCTTATTTTCAAAATGAATACCACAATGATTTGATTTCAGCTACTCTCAAATTTTTAGACGTCCTGATGAAAAAGTTCACATAGCTTAAAACAACACTCAGACCCCTGTTACGCTTCTATGATTGAGCTTTGGATAACATTTCTACTACACCCCAAAAAGACTTATGTAGATCTCATTATTTAATCTGCACAAAGAAACATAGATATATCTTTTTTAGCCCCATATACTCAGCTTCATACCACATGTTCTCCACTTGGAGTAATCACTCAACTTCTTTTTAATATCATGTCTCATCAATATCTCTTAACGATTTCCTCCAGAATAAATTCAAGATATCAATCAACTTTCACCACTACTGCAGCATACTCATAAATCAAGCAATTTCAAATTAAAGAGCACGACTCTTTTTATATATCACCCGACACAGCAATGATGAATAAATCTCCCTACTTCAATACTTCGTCTGTAGCCTGCACACTCACACAACTCTACTAATACCAATGCAGCTTGCTATAGATACGAATGATATTAAATTTGGAACATCTCATTTCATCTAACATTATCTTTTGCTCAGAAACGGCTCAAGGAATAAATATATTTGATGCAGTGAATATATATAAGCCCACCTTCTTCAAATAGACAAGACGATATTAAAAACAAGCTGTCTTACTTCAAATAGTCGCCCAATGAAATATAGATTGACAAATAAAATCTGGACCCACCTCCCTAAAATAGATGACTTCTAGCTTTTGTTTTATCCACCTCATAAACATACACAAAAATGAGAATCTAGGAGCTGCTACGAATAAAGTCGGTCACCCATAATAAAAGGATCAGATGTGTTTTCTCCTTTTTTCAATATTTCAAAAAGTATAAGCTGCCTTCAATAGCCCACACCAATTAAAGCGATCGTCCATCTTTAAAGCTTCTAGAGTTAATTAAAAGAGCCGCCACATGTATAGTGAAGGTATCACTCTCAATGATATTTCCATTACAATTGCCATGTCCTTAAAAATGCATATACAAGTCATCTCTATGAGATAGTCGCTCCTTCAATTTAATTCATCGGTTCCACCATGCCAAACAAACGTTGCATGTTCATTCGATGATTTTTGCCACTGCACAAAATAATAAAGCTACCATCCTCCAAAGGCTGTGTATGAGAGAGTCAAGGAGCCAGTATCAAATAAAGTCACCACCAACACCACCACGTCAAAAGGAGTCATCCCAAAAATTTCTCCAGCAAAGTCATTCATCCTACTTAAAAAAAATTGTTGACATATCAAACAAAAACGTTGCACTGAAAAGTCGTTTCTTAACACCTATAGCAGCCCAAAAAAATATGTGAAATAAAATGAAGCCGTTTCTAACATAATTTGGCCACTTCTTTAATACTCCTTACATTGCATGGCTAAAGATCAACATTTATCAAATAACCTAACAAGTGAATAATATATCTTTTACACATGTCAACTTATATTTTGTAGTTGTAGCCAACACACATCCCATATGCTGAAGAAAGATATAGGATAGTTTATTTCTCTTAAAAATAACGGACTCCACTACTTTAAAGAAATCTTCATTCATTCGCATACTTAGTGCATGGACATTAACGTCTCTACTGGAATCAGCTATCGCCCAACTAAAAATCACCACCAATATAAATGATTAATTCCATGATCAAGACATCTTCATAAATATGTCAATAGTTTAAAACAGTCACTCAAATAGCAAACCGGGCCATATATGAAGCCACCTTCATGATTATTTTAGACGTCACCACTTTAAGATATGTGATAACAAAAAACCCTAGGATATTTAGGGTTTTATTTTATTTCAAATAAGTCGTATATTGCTTAACGCGATGAATAGGACTGAGGTGAATATTCAAAACATTGACTTCAACATAAAATCCAACACCTCCAAAATTATTTCCAATGCCTTCATTAAATCATTTGCCCAACAATACTGTCTTGAACTGTCAGAAGAAATATATGCTAATGCATAAAGGAATTTGACATTCCTTAAGGTGCCATGTATATCAATACAAGCCAGCACTAAGGGTTTCAAATAAACATTATAGATTAAAAAATAAAACTCCAATAAAAAGCATCTTCACATAAGTAAAAACAGACCTCCTTATAAAGTTTCTTCGTCTTTTTCAAAGAAGACAAAAACATAGCCAACTCCTCATCAAACATAAAGCCTAAATATAATAATATTCTCTACTAGCCATAATATATATTAGCTGCTTCATAAGGCTGACATGTGAAGTGAAAACACATTTGTTGACTAAACACGCAAGCTGATAGCTGAAGCAAACAAGCAAGAAGCTTAGGCAGATAGCCAAGTAGCTCAAATAGACACACACCTAGCACAACCAAACACGTAGGCAACTCCAGTAGGCAACCAAGAAGCTCAAGCTGCTCAAGCACACAACTAGGTAGCTCAAGCAGGCAGCACAAGCACTTCAGCACACAGCTCAACCTTGACATCAATGACAAAATATTCCAACACTTTACAAACAACTCTGTCCTTGTTCCGGATTACTTCTCCATCTTCAATTAGCTTGTTTCTAAACACCCACTTGGATCCAATAACATTCTTGCCTTTAGGTCTTGGGACCTATTGATGTATTTTTTATGACCTCACCAAACAGCAAAATAAAGTTACCAAAGGCTACCCTATTCTCTCTTGATCAAAGTATCCAACATGCTAAGATTGCAAGACAGTTCATGCTTTCAACTCCAAGGTTCCTTCTATGCAATGGATTGTCTCAGTTGGTTCGTTGTGATTTTGTTGGTATCACGAGGGGACTTATGCAATTGTTCAGCTACGAACAACAAACAGCAGATTAAAGGGATTTCATGTGGTTCGAATGATTTGTCAAGTCAAAGTTCCTAATACTAACCAGAAAATGCTGAATTTAAATGGGTGCAGGGATAGAAGATGTTATGATCTACTCTAAAGGCGGGACGTGGAGATCAATCTTCACAAGCTTCAACCAGACTTCGCTTCACCTCACTTCGGACAGCTTCTACAAAGTCGGTGCAATCTTCAAAGGAGTAGCAAGGAATGTTCAAATCACAATTCAACATGAGGACACCATCACAACGACACATGCCAACACATGAATCATAATCGAAATTAAACATGAAAAGTGTTCCAGTTGACCACACAGGGAAAACTCACCATCAGTAAGCTTGCTAGTGGTATGGATTAAACGAAGCTGCTTGAATTAAACACCACAATCCACAACTAACTACGTGCATGAAATGAAATTTACTCTACTTTAAGTTCTACTTGAATAAGAAGGATGAAGAAATCTTGCTAGTTGCTCACAACAAAAGAAAAAATCATCATCAATGAAAATTCTTTTTATTATGATAGTTTTCGCAACAACTTCTTACAAAACTTTCAAGAGAAAAAATTTCCTTCTTCAAACTATGCTATGCTAACAAACTATGCCATCACTAAGTTGTTTCTCTATGCTCTATCTCCTGATCTCTAGACTCTAACAAGATACAAATGAGGGGGGATGCCCCTTTTATAGCTGGCCAAGTCCAATGGACGGCTCAGATTACAATCAAATGAATGGCCTAGATCGTGCCACCTCAGCCCTAACCCTAAAAACTGCTAGAATGAGGAGTGGTGTAATAAATGAGCCAAAAGATTCCCACTCCCAATATAGCGAAGGCAATTAATGCCCCTCATCATCTTCTAGAAGATCATCATCCAGAGGGGCGTTTCCTTTCTTTCTCTTTGATTGCAAAGTCAACGAATCTAGCCAACACAACATCAACCTCCTGAACTAAAACAGGCAGGATGTGATCAAGTTGAAACTCTAGTACTGTAACTCCCTGCCCATGCCAAGTACAAGACTTTCTCCAAGCAACTAGTGCATCCTGAGTACTTTGAATCAAGCTGAAAAAGGTTGACATATTTTCAAAATTGTCATGAACAAATGACTCCACTTTCAAAAAGAACGGCCCCAATCTACTCTTCAAACCATCTGCAACAGTCTCCTCAGAAGTCAGCCTGCTAGCAAAGATAGCCTCAAGTTTGTTCAAGACTCCGTCAAGAATGTTCACCATAGCCTTTCTGACTCTAGCCGAATCCGTCCGTGTTGCATCAAAGAAGCCACAGCCTGTGACCACAGAAGAATACCAGCTGTTGAAATCATATCTGTCACCTTCCTGAATCATGCCGCCCTCAACCAAAAAGTCTATATGGACATGTGCATCAGAGCCTCCAAACGCTAAACAACCTTGTTCTAATAGATGTGAGACTCACCCCATGCTTGATCAATTGCATCCATTTGTGCCATAATGTCGGAGGCCTACTGATAGGAATGAGCGAGATCCTCCATAAACTTCTTTGTCTCAGCACGAACATTAGCAATCCATTTGTCTACCTCCTGTGCCATCTTCCTCAAGTCTTCCAAGCCACTAACTGATTCTCTGGGAAGCTCGGCTGGAAGCTCAATCGTCAGATTCTCCTGCCCACAAGGACGTGACAAGTGTTGCACATAACCAATCAACGTTTTGTGCTTATACTTGCCTTCGGTTCGGAGCAATCTGTCCTTGAGTGCCTTATAGAAGTTGTCACACTCTTCAATTATCTGTGCTCCAGTAGGGCAGCCTAAATCCATAGTGGTGATCACATAGTTCTCTGGAACTTCATCTCAATCGCACTCTACCCTAGGTACAGCCACGTGAAGCATGTGAGAGCCATCCTCATCTGTTGAAATCTTCGAGAACTTTCTTGCCTTCTTCGGAGTGCATTGATTCTACTTAAAAACTCCTCCATCTTATTGGTGTACGTTTTGTCATCCACCGAACACACAGAATAAAATGTCCAAAGACACTCTATCCTCTCTTGAAAAACCACCGCGTATGCTAAGATTGCGAGATCATATGGTGATTCCAAGGTTTCTTTTGTCGGGTCTCGACGTGTGGATAAGCTCAATGGCCGTTGTGATTTGCTGGTAATAAACAAGGGGACTTACGTTAAGGAACTTTTCACAAGTGTGGGACTTAGGCAGATTTATCATTAAAAGGCTTCTCAATTAGGACTTTCAATTGTGGATCTCAAAAAAAATGGCAAAAAGATAAGGGTTCAGAGAATCTATTCTATGCCTAAGAACTTAAGAGACAGTAAGGATTCGGTGAAGGGGATAAACCACACTTTGTTTCGCCTCCTGCTGGACAACATACGCAAAATGGGTGCAATCTTCAAGGGGTGTGAGAAAAATTTTCAAACCTCGAATGAGGTTGAAGTTAAGCTTCCAAAATTATAAGCTCAGGCTAACTTTACGCATCGAATGCAAATCATCCATTCGAAGAAAGTATGAGCAATGCTTCACCATTGAATCAATACGATCAATCTCTCATTCACTTAACCAACTTTCAAAGCAAATTCTATTTAATCTAATTCTAACTTTAATCTATGGCGGAAGAAGATATGCAACCTCGCTTACTATTTGACAATAAAAGTTGTTTAAAGCAAATCATGCATAAGAGCTTTTATTATTCGAAATAGTCTCAATGCAACAATCTCATACTCTATCTTCACACAAATGAAAGTGAGAGAGCATCAGTTTATATAGAGCCTCAAAAATCAAATGAAGGGCCAAGATTAAAACAATATCAACAGCCAAGATTATTACAACCCAACCATAATTAGGGTTTCCCAAAATAACATGAGTTATCAACTAGTAATCAATCAGTAAAGTGGCAGTTGCAGCTATTATCTAGGGGAGGCGTCCTTATCCTTCTGAGCAGCATTGTGTTCAATGAACCTGGACACTACTGCGATGACCTCCTCCATCGTGACGGGTGGCAGCATACTAATCCGAAATTCAAGTCCGTCCAACTTCTTAGCACATTTGGCAAAAGTACTTTCCCAATCTGCCTCCTACTTCCCAAAATCATTTCGAATGGCTGAGAGTATTGCCACTCTCACAAAATCCTGTCTCAGAAATGGTCCAGTGGCCGAGAAGAAAGTCTCTTGAACTTTACGCTTCAACCTCTCCAACTGCATGTCGTTCTCCCGGACAATCTCACGGTCGAACACTTCTGCAACTGTCATGTAAATCTTCTCCTGGATTTCTTTGACCTGCTCTTCAATTCTGAGCCCATCCACTTTTGCCTTCTCCAACACTTCTCGTATAGTCACTGCCCAAAACCAGTGATGGAAATCATATGCTGCTCCTGCAGCAATCACCCTTCTATCAACCAACTCCTCCCTTGGAGTGCCTTTCAAGATCCTAAGGCTTGGAATAAGCCTCTCCTGCATATCCGGAATACATTCCCATGTCTCTGCGATATCCATAAGTCTGGAAAGAAAAGAAGAGGTCTGCCCATAAGCAAGTGCCAGTTTTTCCATGAACAAGGCTGCTTTCGTGCCTTCGCTCACCATCCAGTCCTGAGCCTCCCTGGCCGTAACCATTCTGTGCTCTACATCCTTGGTCACTTCCTGTGATGAATTGAGGAAAGGAGCTACCGCATTGCCCTGATCAAGTGGCTAGGTCAAATATTGTATGTACTCCTTAAGGCGTTCAACCTCCTTTTTATACTCTTTCTTCTTAGCCACTTCTTTTTCCAATCTCGCTTTGATGGTCAAGACGAAATTATCTAATTCCTCTACTTCTTGGCCTTTTGAGGTTGGGCCAAGATCTACAGTGGTTATGGCATACTCTTGAGGAGTAATCTCGTCTTGTGGCTTGTCCGCTGTGGGTACTGCAATGTGTACGAAACGGCTGCCTGTCTCGTCCCTTTGAATAGTAGAGAATTTCTTGGCAGGCTTTTTGATTGCAACTTGCTCCAACCTCGCCAAGAAATCTGTAGTATCATTCTTCATTCTTTCCATCAGCCAATCTGGAATGGTCAACTACTTGACTCCATCTTCTACCTGAACCTCTTCCTCATTCGAAACATCCACAACCTCCCTGAGAGTGAAAAACATTCCCTCCTCGAAGTCATTATTCCGGACTTCTATCTCATTGTCTGAACCAAGTATTTCCGTGCCCGTAGGTGACAAGGGCTCCTCATCATCCGGCTGAATAGGTTCATCGTTCTTTTCCTGAACTATAGGAGGTACAATTATTTCCACCAAGGATTCATCTATAGTAGCCATCAGCTCGTCAATATTCCGGGATGCTGTTGAACAAGATGGTTCTCTCTTCTGCCTTTTGGAAGCAGGCTCTGCACTCGGAACTATTTCTTTCCTTTTCTCTCCAATCTCAACCAAGTCCTGATGGGAAGCACTGGCATTGGAAGAATATGACTGTCTCGCTCAGTAGATCATACGTGAGCGTTATTCTTCTCTGCCTCATTTCTTGGACATGATGGTCAACCCACCACTGAGAGTACTTGACTACTGGCCTCATTAGCGTTGCTAAGTCTGCATGCTCAGGTTCTGACCATTTCACAGGAGGAAGAGGTTGACTCTCCTCGAAACGTGGCTGGATATAGTTCCCATCATCTTGTAATTGATCAGGTATCCGGCAGAACTCAATTGCCCTCATGAAGTCTAGGGACATTCTGGACCACATTCTCCGTCTGACTTCATACTCATCAGCAGCATCAGCCCAGAAGTCTTCCAGTTCCACCCTGTGCTTGTACCTTCTCCCCTCTACTGCCCGAATATTATGATGTGGGTCAAAGTTGACCCTGGACTTGTAGGCTATAAATGGGTACCACTAGATTTCCAATCTAGCACTCTCAGCTGCCTATGAGGATGGACAAGATTCCAACATATTCCCGATGAACAATGGGAATGTAATAGATGCCTTCTTGGTTGGCCTCTAGATATTTTGATATTCTTCTAGTTGCCTCAGGACTTCGAGCAAAACCATCCGATTTGTCGGATAAATTAGCAAATTATAGGGGTTTCCAGTAAACCCTTCGATCCTGATATACGTGAATTTTGGGAATTGGATGAACCAGGACCCATATCTACTGATTAGACTCTTCGCCTCATGACTCAACCTCTGATGTACTCCCCCTTGAAGCATTCTAGTGATATGCATTAAGAATGCATCATGTGCCCTTCTGAAATGAGACTTCTCCTTCAACTGGAGTTGCGGGTAACAATCGTATGGTCTGAGTTCATTTTCTCCGCTGCCAACTTTTCCCTTGCAAGTTAGTCCTGGATACTTATATGATCTGGCCAACAAGTAGACAACATACAAGCTCATATGGAAAGACTTAGTCTCTTCCAGATTGATCAGTTGCTCGTGGAGATTATCACTTATCATTCGTGACCAATTGAACATTTTCACGCCAGAAGTGATCTCATCTATGAAATAGTACATCCAGCTCTCAAAAAATGCACCCTGCGGGTTGCCAGCTATTCTGTTCAGCATCAATATGATATCTCCAAAATCTTCTTTGAAGTCCGTCCGGCGAGGTCTTTTGGGCATCTTCTTTATTGATGGCTTCGGTTTGTCCAACCACGCCTTGTTAATAGTTGTAGTGCATAAGTCCGGTTGGCTGTCATATAACCTCTTGGCCTCCTCTTTGGTCTTATAGACCGTTCGTGAATGCTCTGGGATGCCGAAGGTTTCTTGGATTGCCATCTCGCCTAATTCTGCCAGAATTCTGCCATCTGGTGCAATGATCTGCCTCTTTTGAGCATCATAGTGGATAGCACATTCCACCATCAATTTTGCACAGTCTATTGCAAGCGGGAATCCTGCTGCCTGGAAAATCCCGTTTCTGATCATCCGCCTGGCTATTGGTGTTGGCAGTGCATTCTGTCCATATACTCTTCTTTTGAACTCATCAAAGTCGACATGTCCGAGATCGGTGTCTACGACATTCTTCCATTTTGAATTGATTTTAGTCTCCCGCTGGGTACCTTTGTTGGCGAACTTCATTTTTGTCGGTCTCTTTAATGATTCACCCACAATGGTTATCAACCTGCAGTCATAAAATTAACATTAATATGGAGACTTTTTAAATTAATTTATTCTCATGCCTTGGATTTGGAAATTTACTTTCAGCTGATTAAATAATTAAATTGATGTGAAAAAGCAAGCTGAAAATAAATGGATGAAGTTGAAAATTTTAGCCAGAACTTTTGCTAAGATGAAAGGACAGAAGAAGAATGGCGAATCAACTTGACTGAACATCAAACCTCAGAAAAAGACTGCTGGCTGCAAATCAGATTTAAATTCTGATAATTTAAAGAAGTGCGCCCCTCTTGCACAGAAGAATTTCAACTTTCAACAGATAAATCTTTTCTTTCCCTGTGAAAATTCTTCCTCAACATAACATTACTTCTCTCTTTGAAAAATTCGATCTTGCCTACTGAACAATCAACTGCCTGATAATTTCGAGAGAGATCAAATTTCTCTTCAGCTATGTGTGAAAAAATGAGTTGCTGAAACTCATTATAATGCTGAAGGATTTAATTTATTTAGCAACTGCCTTCTTGTCTCTTGATCTCGATTTGTTTTCATTTATTCAAACAGGCAAGTTTCCTTGATTTTTTAAAAAAGAATCTGTCTCGAGCTTATCCAGGCAAATCTCATTGATCTTCAAAAATTCGATTTTTTGCTTGAATGTTTATCTTTGATTTTTCGAATTTTTGAAAGAAAACATTAAATATTTAATTAAATTCGACCCTTCCAAGTTTTAAATTCACGGTGAATTTAATTTTGCCCATCGGATTTCATCTCTGGCCGGCACAATTTATTTTCTTCCAACTCTCATCTGGCGAATTCGATTTTGTCCAAGGCATTTAAATTTCCGAGTAGTTGAAAATAAATTATTAAAATATTAAAATATTTTAATTTATTCCAACCCGTTTGTTTTGGACCCATGGCTATTTCGATTTTCTCTTCATTTTTCTCGGCTAAAAGTGTATTTTCCAATTTTATTCCCAATTTCATCTAGCCAAATCAAAACTTAAGCCATTCTGTCGACAATTGTTATGCCAGATCCCTATTTTTCTTTGCCATGGCGAACTTTTAATAGCACTGAGCCTATTTTTTTTCTGCCAAAGTCAAATTTTCTCTTGCTTAGTCGAATTTTTTTAGGAAAAATCCTTGTCTGGATGTCTTCATCGGGCGAATTTGCTTGACGCTTGACAAATTCTTCTTCCTTCTGGCCAAGGGCGATTCTTCCTTTCTTTGATTTGCGCATCTTTCTCCGTATACTCGGCCAACTTTTCTTCTAGACATCCAAGACTTTAGGCGAAATTTAAATTTCTCTTCACTTTTGTGCTAGGCACACTTCATTTTGTTCTTTGCCATAGCCTAATTTCTTTAGCACTTGTCCTTTCAAACTTAGCACTTAACCTCCTGAAAACGTCATGACACTTAGCCAAAAACTTCAACTTTTTATCCTTTGGCCTCTATACTTAGGCACACTTCATTTTGTTCTTTGCCATAGCCTAATTTCTTTAGCACTTGTCCTTTCAAACTTAGCACTTAACCTCCTGAAAACGTCATGACAATTAGCCAAAAACTTCAGCTTTTTATCCTTTGGCCTCTATACTTGGGCAAATTTTCGAATTTGTCTTGGCTAGGTACCAAACACTTAGCAAAAAATCAATTTTTTCCTCTTCATAGACCATGGCGGACTTTCCAAGCATTTGGACAAGGTAAGGGCGGACTTTCTATGGTCTTGGACATTCCTTCTTTGAACATGGCGAACTTCCAAAGTACTTAGCACTTTCTTTAACACCTTGCCTCTTTGAAATATCACAACATTTAGCCAAAATCTCGATTCCACCTTTTTAGGATCTTACACTTAGGCAAAATTTTCAAAATTCTCCTTGGTAGGCACCAAACACTTAGTGAAATTTTGATTTTTTTCTTCTCATGTGCCTAGGCGGACTTTCCAACCTCTTGGCATGTACATGGCGGACTTCCTTGACATCTTGCCAACCTCTTCCAAGTGTATGGCGAACTTCATTAGCACCTTGGACAAGCATCTTGGACGTCCCTCTTTTCTAGGGCGGACTTCAAAGAAGTCGAGACATGTGAGGGCGGACTTTGGAGGATCTTAGACAAGTGCAAGGCGGACTTTAGGGAGTCCTTGACATTTTCCTCTTACTGCTGGGCGGACTTCATGAGCTTCCAGACATTCATACTTTCCTTCCGTCCCACATTTCAAGGATCTCCTTCATGGCGAATTTCAGACTTAAACAAATTTCTCATGAATTTCATCTTTTTTGAGTTGATTTTTTGTGATTTTACTCCTCAGATCTGACTGGTTTCGAACTGATTTTTTTCAGAATCTAATACTTTTTGGTCTGATTTTTCATGCTTTTGATACTTTTTCTCATGCTTTTTACTTGTTTTTCCAGATTTTTCAATTTTCTCTTTGATTTTCTGAGTGATTTTTTGATTTTTTTGAACTTCTGAGTGGATTTTTGGAATTCGAGACCTTTCCAAATATAGAAACTTTCCAAAAATAGAAACATTCTAAAAATAGAAAAAGCAAAACCCTAAAAAATAGGGAACCCTGTTTGGTCCAAAAATGCCAAAAATGAAAAAGCGAAAAAGCAAGATTTCCTAAAAAGTAGGAAGTCTCAGAATTGGCCGAATTCACAGGCAATCTTGTTTCTTGGGCCTTCTAAGCGCTTCCATGACGTCTACGCACTGATTCAAGCATGGATTACTAACTTGGCTCGGGTAACTCTTGGCAAACTAACTTGAAACTCTCAACAAGGTGATCTCATGAAACCGTTGCAAGGAGACAAAACCCTAAAAACTAGCAGACAACTGGGGGTCCCCATTGGCGATGGGGCGATGTGTGAAAAGGTCACAACACATCTCAACTGCTCGGTCAGTTTCCTCAATAGAATCTCTCCTCATCCTATCCCTCAACCAATCTGGTACTACCTGTTGCAAGTCAAAAATAATGAACGGTTGTTCATCCCTTGCTTCCTCTTCACAAACCTCTTCCCTATTACTTTGTTGAGGCCCATCAACCTCTATAGGCTGAGTATCTCTCGAACCTTGGGGCTCTTGTGTTGAAGTAGTGTCATCCTCTAATGCAGCATCTATCTCACACTAGAAGTGAGTATCCGTGGTTGTTTCTTCCCCTTCTTCCTGCTGATTTTCTCTTGTAGGTGTGTTGACACTCTGGCCATTGGACTCCCTACGAGACGGCTGATTTGTTTCATGTAATTCCTGCTCTTCATTTATCCTTGCTCTCTAGTCTGTGAACAATGAGACCTCCTGTATACTTGGGGAATGAGTCCTTGATGGCATATGTGATGCCTCTTCAACTCTTTGAGGCTCTGGATGGACTGGTTCTTTTCTTCATGGCTCCGAAGCTCAAGCACATTGCTTCTTCCTTCCAACGGTTGGCCGCCTATGACCTCCCATTAAGTTATAAGGGGAATTGACCTGCCCTTAAGCCTATTCATGTGCTTCTCCACCCAACCTCTCGTGAATGTCAAGACTAGAATGCAAAGTGTATCCAAGTCTGTGATCTCTAGCTCCGACCAATCTGGAAGTGGGAGTGGTGTATCTCTGACTATCTCATAATCAAACTGTATAACATTCATATCTTCATCCAGCTAGTCAAGCACAGGAACAATCTCACACTCTCTAATCATATTCAACAGTATCCTTGAGAACATCCTTCTTCTCACCTCAGCCTCATCCAATGCATTTGCCCAGATATCTTCAATGTGTGCCTTATGTCTGAATTCTTTAGCCAATATCCATCTGATATTTTTATGAGGGTCATAATACTACCTGCTAGTGTGATATGAGAGGAGGAAAAACTAAAGCTCGTTTTCTACCTCCTTGGCTGCTTGTAGTGTAGGACAAACTTCATCTGAATTTCCTATGATGATAGGGAAGTCAAGTCCTCCTTTCCTCTTCTTCTTATGAATCTTATTGTAGGCAATGAGTTGCCTAGATATCTCTAACATCAACATTATGTTCGTGGGGTATCCAGGCAATCTGTATGGATACGATGAAAACCCCTACAGCCGGATGTAAGTGAATTTCGGAAATTGGATGAACCAAAATCTGTACTTCTCAATCAGCTCCTGAGCTTCTTTTGATATCCTGTGATGAGTTCTCTGTTGAAGTGTTCTCGTTATTTGCATGGTGAATGCATCGTTGACTCTTTTGTAGTGAGAAGTGCTTGTCAAATGTAGCTGCAGACAAGCCTCATGAATCTTGAATTGTTGAGAACCACACCCAATCGGCTCCTTGTATGATATCCCTCGATATTTTGTCATCCGGGCCAGCATATAGATGATATATGAGCTCATGTAAAATGTCTTTGTTCTCCTCAAACTTCAGAGCTATTCATGCAAATTATCACTGATCATCATTGCCCAGTCAATGCGCTCCTTGCCTTCTAGCACAAGGTTGATGTAGTAAAACATCCAAGGCTCGAAGATGAATGATTGGGGACACCCTCCAACTCTGCTAAACATCATAATCATATCACAATATTCCTGCTTCAGGTCTTCTGAAATTCTCTATTTAGGTAACTTAGTACGAGTTGGCTTAGGCTTGTTCATCCAACAGGAGTTTATCATATCAGCACATCTTTTGAATGTAAAAGCATACATTCGTTCAGCTCTTTCTCTTGTCTTGTAAATCATCTTCTCGTAGGCAGGAATCCCAAATGCTTCTCCAATGGCTTTAGGCGTGAGGTTGGCAAACAACTTGCTATCGGGAGAGACAATAGTTCTTAGGTTTGAGTTGTAACAGTTAGCACATTCTATAATCAACTCTGGGCACTGAATTGCTGGTGAAAAACCAGCAGCTGCATAGAGTCCACTTCTGACAATATTGTGCTAAGTAATTGATGGGTGGTGGCCTCCCATCCCCAGAATTCATCTTCTGAAAGCCTCCAAATTAAAAGAGCCAAGGTTTGTATCACTCCACTTGCTCAACATCGAAGAAAACTTTGACTCTAGCAGGAAAGATTTGCTCAGCTTTTTTATCACAGTCTGTCTCGATGCATTTGCTTTGCTGGACTCAGCATTATTCTCTTTGCCAGTCGCTCTTCTATCTACTTCAGCCATTCTGCAAAAACGAAAGATAGTCATTAGAAATTAATATTTTAGAAAATAAAATTGCTTTGAGGCTACCAGTCGAAATCTGAAAGTGAGAAACTTCAGCACTTGCAATTCAACTCCAAACCTCAACACCCTTCACCAACTTCGAATTCTCAACACTTTTTAGCAACTTCAAATTCTCAACACTTTTAGCAAAGTCAAAATCCTCTCAACACTTAGAATTTTCGGCCCAAGCAGCAATACAACATCCAGCACTTAGAAGAATTTCGGCCTAGCTAGCATACTTCAGCCACCTCGAACTTCTTCAAATTCGTACTTGCAGCTGTGAGGAAGAAAATGAAATCCTTCACAACCTTAGAAATTTTCTCCAGCAGCACCAACCTTCAACACTTCCTCCAGAAGAATTTTGACCAACTTAGCTTACTTCAGCAATTCCTTAATTTCAACTTTCTCCTTCTCTCTGAGTTTCAGCTTGCACTTAACAATTTCTCTTCACACTTTAATTTTCTTCACCTCAAAGCTCAAGTTCGCACTTATCAGCTGATGAAGAAAATAAGCAAAGTTCACAACTCATATAGCCAGGTCGAATTCTAGAAGAGGCTAATTTTGGCTAGTTCATTCAAATTTTAATTTTCCCTCCTCTGACAGCTGCAACACTTGTCATCCAGAATCTAGAATATTTGACTTTCTAGAATTTCAAAATTTCATCTTCATGGCATAGGCGTATTCTCTTCACTAGCATTTTTAAATCATCTTCTGAAAATATTAAATTCAAATGCACCCCTTTCAAACTTATCTGTTGGCCAAGGCGTTGATTTCATCTTGCTATTTCATCTTCATATTGACTTGGACAAATTACTCCGATTAGAAATTTCATCAAAAATTATCTAGGCATCTGACTTCAATTTCACAGGCCAAGGAGTTTTATTTTCAAAAATATTTCTTTCTCTGCCTTAGAGAATTTAAATTTCACCTAGGAAATTCCATTAAACAAGCACCCATTAAAAATCTTCATCTTAAAACCTCGAGCAAGGTGTGGAAAATTTTAAAGTCATATCCTTGTCGAAAATATCCAATACCCAGAAGAAAATTCCCCTCAGAAAATGCAAAATTCATGTGTATACAAACGAAGGGGTTCATTTAATTTTTTTATTTTCAACCTTTGAAAAATATTTCTCTCCAACGTTTATCCTCACTCTTCTCTGGGCGTACTTCTCCCCTTTTGACACTTAGGAAATTTTTTAGATCACCACTTCAAGCTAGGCGTGTTTGGAGTTAGCTCCCACCATTTGCAAACACTTAAAAAAAAATACTCACACAACTTCCCTAAGAGGGAGCATTTGCTAGATGAGGAGAAATTTTCTATACTTATTTTGTCTTCTTCCTTGCTAGTTTGAGCGCATCTAGGGGATCAAGCAGGAAATTTAAAAAAATTTGTCTTCTTTCTTGCTACTTTGGGCGCATTTAAGGCTGTGAGAAGGATTTTTCATGCCTTAGAAAAAATTTTAAACATCAATCTCCAGCTTGGGCATACTTCTTGTCCACCTCATGCTTACATCATTAGGAATTTTGTCCTTTTCTCTGTCAGTTTGGGCATATATTGAGGAGCCTGCAAGAAATTTTATAAATTGTCTCTTTCCTTCATCATTTGGGCGCATATTCCATGCTGAGGAGGACTTCTCAACATTTTTTTGTCTTTTTCTAGGTCCTTTTGGGCGCATTTAGGGGGTCAAGAAGGAAGTTTCAACACTTGAAATTTTTTCTCAGCTCCTCTGCCTTGGGCGTACTTTCTTGCCTAGCTCATGCTTATGTCATCAAAAATTTTGTCTTCTTCCATGCCAATTTGGGCGCATTTGGCATGCTAAGGAGGAATTTTCAACAAGTTTTCATCTTTTTCTCAGTCATTTTGGTGCATTTGAGGGGTCAAGCAGAAATTTTGAGACTTCGACAAATTTTTCATCCTTCAACCTGTTGCAAGTTGGGCGCATTTGACAAGGGGCAAGGAATTTTCACAAGCTTTCGTCTTTTTCCCTGTCACTTTGGGCACATTTAGAGGTATGCTCAGGAATTTCTTTGCCTTAGAAATTTTTTATCCTCCTTCCATGACTTGGGTGTATTCAAGGGTGACCTCTGCCAGTTTCAAACTTACATGCTTGACTTAGCCAATTTCTCAGCCTGCTAACCCTAGTTTACTATTTTTAGTAAATCCTTGATTTTCACACTTCTGCAACTTGGATTGACTTGAAATTCGCTCCATGGGGTCCTCAAAAGCTATCTGACCTATTCACACTGGCGCCTCGTGTGGACCTGCTATTTATAGCCTGTTTCAAAAGTGACTTACTATAAATAGTAAGTGCTTAGATTGTCTTCAAATTTTACCAGTGGATAGCCTGAAGGTTGTTGATCACAATGGGATACTTCAATTTTAGAAGATTCTGGCATTTTACCTCTCATTTTGAGTCCCGAAGCTGGAAACCCTAATCTGACTTGCATGTGGCTCAAATGACCTCCGTTTTTGTTGCATGTCACTCAGCTCATGATACTGAAGTGCTAGGAAGCTATTGGAGTGATCTTGCTAAAAATAGTAAGTGTTCGAAAAAGTGACTGATCAGCTGCCGAGTGTGTTTGCATGTCACACTACCTGAGAGATCTCCAAAAACTGTGATGTCCCCTCGCTAGACAGTTCTCGGGAACAGTGTGTTAGCCCTTTATTGGACCCTTGTGGGCTAGCCAGATTGGTTAGAGGGTCAGTGATGCATTCTGGAAAGTTTGATCGTTTTGGTTTTCAGGGCTCAGAGACTGGTTCACAGCAGGTGTTGGCATTCCAGGAGTCCACAGCTTCTGACGGCACAGGAATATTCAGAGTTTTGAGCAAGTTATGAATTTTTAAGTGATTAAGTTAATTATTTAACTTAAAGGCCTTTTTATTAAAGTCACATCGACTTTAATATATTTTATATCACTTAAATTATTCAAAAGGGTGATTTAATATTTTAATGACTTAAAATATTAAAAGTGCGCTCAAAGAATTAAGTCTTAACTATGGAGAAAGACTTAATTAAATATTAAAAGATTTAAATGATGCAAAAGGCCGTACTTTCTTGAAATGCGTGCCAATTTGGGTATAAAGCATTTCCCTGGCAATAGAAAATCATCTTTTGACCATTTCACTTTGCCTTGAGCATTTTGCCTGTGCATTCTCCTGTGATCAGGGTTTGAACAAACTACCATTGAAGAACGATACCTCTTCAGTGTGAGCACTCTTGAGATTGTGGAAGATCAGTCGAATCAGTGCATGTTGAGAGCTTCAGCCAGAGGTTCTACAGATTCATACAGAGATTGTTATATTGAGATTGTTTGTTGTTTGTAATAACTGAGGGTTTCCTTCTGGTGGCGCATCGTTCTACAGCTTCAGAGACTTCCATCAGAGATTCTTCTTCTTCTTTCCTTGGCCGTAAGGCCTGCATTGGGATTCGTGCCTAGGGAGAGGCGTGTGAAGAAAGCTGAAACACCTCCATTTGGTTTGATTTTGGTCTTCCATCATGGGCGTCCAGTATTTCTAGAGCATTGTATCCAGTTTCTGAGCGGGAGAAATGAGTTCTGGAGATTTGGCGTACCTATATGCATGTTTTCACCATTTCCAGCTGTAGATCTGGCAACTTCTTTAATTAAATAATCTGGAGCTATTTCGGTATGTTTATCATTCTCAATCTATTTGTTGGAGTTAAATAATATCTTCTGTACTTTCTTTTTGAAGAAATAAGAGCAAATTCATATTCTATGAGCAATTATGATGTGCGCCCCTTCTCTTTTGTCTATTAAACATTCTTTAAAAAAATAAATAACACAAAGACTTAAGAAAATAAGGGTTTTGAGCTGAGAGCCAGCAGGGCTCATCACAAAAACCCAGCAAATTGGTCTGCATGCGAGCACTGGTTAAAAATAGTAAGTTCTTGGAAAATGATCAACTCCGCTTGCATGTCACATTGTCGCGAAGCTCTCGAAAAACCCATGAAGAATACGCTGACATGCACTGAAAAATCCTACATGCAAACCCTAAAATTTGCTCTCGAAGGAAGCACTGCAAAAAGGTCCTAATCTTGGCTTGCATGTTACATCACTGCGAAGCTCCTGAAAAACCCACAAAGAATATTCAAACATGCATTAGAAGTTTCAACATGCAAACCCTAAAAATTGGCCTTCGAAGTCAAGACCGCTGAAAGTTATCTCATCTTGCATGTTGTATCATCGCGAAGGTCTCGAAAATCCCAGAAAGATTCTCCAAACATGCATTTGAAAAGCACACATGCAAACCCTAAAAATAGATCCCGAAGTCAGGATTGCTAAAAATAGTAGGGTGTCTCAGCTCAAAATTTGCAAGCAAGCAGCTTAAGGCATTCCAAGTGCAATGTAGCAATTAGAATTTCAACAATGTTGAGGAAAAGTCCCAAATTGAGTACTTACTAAAAATAGTAAGTTCTCGGATATCAGTGAAAATTCAGTGGCAACCTACTGGAGGCATCCTGATTGCAGTGTCAAGCTTAGACTTCAATTTGCTTACTCAATTTGACTTCAAACTGGCACGAAGAAAGCAAACCCTAATTTCTAGACTTAGCCAAAATTTCAATTCAAACGGGCGCATCCCCGGAAAGACAGATAGAACCAAGAGAGACAACAGGAAAACCAACCAAAAACAAAGCCAAAAGACCCAAATGGAGCAAAAATTAGGGGGTCCCCATTTGCAATGGGGCGATGTGTGGAAAGGTCACAACAGGACCAATTCCCAAGTTTCATTCTTCTTGATCTGATTCAATTCTTCCTCCATGGCTTCAAACCAACTTTTCTCTTTGATTGCTTCTCTATAAGATTTTGGTTCTATCTTTGATAGTAATGCAAAGTGTACTTGCTCACTTGCGTTTTCAAGTCTTTTCTGAATCTGAACCCCATTGTCTTTATCTCCTATAATATGATCTTCAAAGTGATTCTTTTGAACATATTTTGTCCGAGTCTTTGTAACAATCTTCTCAGAGTCAACTCCAAACTCTTCATCACTATTGTGGATTGGATTTCTATCATCTTCTACTTTTGGAACACTAGTAGATTGTATGGTTTCATCAACTCTTACATTTGCACTTTCCACAATCCTCTTCAATCTTTTGTTGTAACATCTATATGCTTTGTTAATCATGGAATAACCAAGAAAAATACCTTCAACAAATCTGGAATCAAACTTACCCAAGTGTTCTTTATCCCTTTTGATGTAGCATTTGCTTCCAAATATGTTGTGATGCCTTACTAAAATCGATCTGCTTCTCCACAACTCATATGGTGTTTTGTCGGTCTTTGGTCAGATTTGGGCTCTGTTTAGAATATATACTATAATATGAACTGCTTCTCTCCAATACAAATTCAATAGACTAGCTTGGCTTAACATTGTTCTAGCCATTTCTTGTACAGTCTAGTTCATTCTTTTAGCTACTTTATTCTATTGTGGAGTCGTAGGAGCAAAAAATTGCCTTTGGATCCCATTCTCTTCACAGAATTCAGCATACCGATCAAAAATGAATTCTCCTCCTCTGTCTAACCTCAACACCTTGATTGTTCTTCCAAGTTCATTGTCTACTAATGCCTTGAATGCTTTAAACTTCTCAAATGCTTTTGATTTTTCTTACAAAAAAGTAATCCAAGTCATTATAGTGTAATCATCAATAAGCATCGTGAAATATCTGTCACTTTGTAGACTATTTGTCCTCATTGATCTGCACAAATCTGTATGGATTAAGTCCAATGGCTTTGTAGTAGAGTTCTCCTTAGCAAGGAACCTAGTCTTTGTCTATTTCCCTTCATGACATGGTTTGCAACTGGTAGAATGAGGCTTCTTAATCTTTGGCATGTCCCAGACCATTACTTTTGAGTTGATCTTCACAATATCATCTAAGTTGATGTGTCCCAACCTTCTGTGCCAAAGCCAACTCTCTTTTGTCTATATAGCAAAACAGTTTTGTCTATTTAGTTCATTGAGACAATATATATCACTATCAATTTTGCTTCCTTCCATAATCAATTCTCCAGTACCGGATTGCTTGATTTCACAACCCTTATCATTGAAAGACAACTTCTATCCTATATCACACATTTGACTTACACTCAAAAGATTATGCTTTAGTCCTTTAACATACAAAACATCATGAGTCTTTGTTCTACAACCATCTAAACTCAAAGTACCTTTACCGGTAATTTTAGCAACTGAATTATTTCCAAGAGTTACGGATCCTCCATTAAATTTCTTAAAATGCATGTGTTGGAAATGCTGTCATTGATGTCAAAGTCATGTCAAGAAGGATTTTGTGTTAGAAATCAAATCATCATAATTGGTGTCAAGAACGGCATGACTGGTGTAACTGAAGTGACATATTTGAAAGATGTATGAAGTCAATCAAATGGCAGTATGAGTCAAGGAAGCAAGACATCATTAAAAGACAGATGAGATTTCATCCCATATTATCAAAAGGAGAATTGATGGAGACAACGAACTATAGAAGGATGTGGTCATTTAGAATAAAGGATGATGATTTGAGGATAGATCAATCAAATAGATATCAGAATATTGATCTAAGAGGTCGACTTCAGATGGTCAACCTTCAGATCAAAACATTTAGTTTGAGCATTCAGAAAGGAGTTAATCATAGGTTTGAGATATCAGAATATTGATCTACATGAGTTCGATTTATTTGAGATTCATTCTCAGTTTGTGGTTATTATGGTAACTTATTTGAGTTATTTCATGAGCTCGATTGTCTTTGGCCTCACTCGCATTGCATATTGAAGAAACCATTGCATATCGATTTGATAGAAGAAATCGCTTTACATTGGAGTTGCCAGCGCCAGGTCACTCAAGCCAATCTGAAAAAGACAAAAAGGTCAGTGACAGCAAATACCAATCAATTTAGGAAAAGACAAATCCAAGTCTTTCACGCAAGAAGACAAACCGCATCACCTGCTGAAAAGACGTGTTAAGAAAGACATGTTTAAAAGTTAAAACAAACTGATTTTTGAAAAGATGTGTTTTGCTCCTTAATGAAGAGATGAGAATAATGATGATGAAGGACGTCTTTTAAAAGAATCTCTTGAACTGATGCAAATCAAAAGAGACGTATTTTCTAAAAGGTGTGATCTGATCAACAATAGAGGCAGCAGTTAGTAAAGGCTGTAAAAAGCTATGATTACACTTTTAAAAGGAGCGATTAGTTCTTAAAATTAGAGTCATGTCCTTTCTAAGGGACGTCATTCTTTCAAAGGATGCCTCTTTTCTTAAGGTATAAATAGAATATGTGATTGTAGAGTGTAAGTGTGTGCGTAAAATGTATATCATCTGAAGAGGAAGAGAGTGCTGAGTATTGTGTGAAATAAAAGTTAAATCATCTAAACACAAGAAAGTGTTAATGGCTGTGTAAAAGAAGAACAGCAGTGTAAGTATGTGAAAATGAACATCATTGGAAGTGCGAATTGAGAAAAGTAAGTGTGCCCTGTGTGGAGAAAATGCTATATCTTTAAAACACAATCCTGAGTAGAGTATTGAAGGTAAAGAAGATTAAAAGGTGTAGTATTGAAGATAAATCTTATACACCAGCAGATTTGACAAGTATATATATATAAATCTGAGAAAGCATGTATATATGAAGACATATCAATTAAGATCACGATGCACATATGAATGAATGTGAAAAATGAGTGAGAAGATTTTGAAGAAAAATTATATGTAGATATACCAGCAGTCATTTGAAGAGAAGAAGGGTAGCGAGATGCAAAAAAGATAATGAAGATCATTTAGAGATTAGAGCAGAACTAGCACAGAGAGAGATATGAAAAGAGTTGCAGATGTATACTAAGGGAAAGTGGAATTGATCTAAGGCAGATCTATAGCAGATTTTTGTGAAGTATATGTGCAGATCCTTATGAAGAGTATATGCAGATTTTATGAAGGAGACTGAAGTGGAATAAATGCAGATTTTGTATATAGTAAGGAGTATTGAAGACAAAACATATACACAAAACATTGAAGGTGGAGTATTATTCTTGATATTTTTATATTTGCTAAGTTGGTGCTTGGCAAGTGGGGGTTGTAGCCTCCGGTAGGTTGGTGCCTATGAACATTAGGGGTTAGTGCTCCTTATAGGTTGGTGCCTACTAAATCAGAATTAAGGGTTGGTGCTCTTTGTAGGTTGGTGCCTACTAAAACAAAATTAAGGATTGGTGCTCTTTGTAGGTTAGTGCCTACTAAAACAGAATCAAGGATTGGTGCTCTTTGTAGGTTGGTGCCTACTAAACTACATAATTGGTGATAAAAGTAGGTTGGTGCCTACATTCATTGTAAAACTTATATAATTCATAAAGTACATTATTTGTACTGTGGTTTCATCCCAAAAGGGTTTCCGCGTAAAATCTTGGTGTCAACTTTGGTATTAATGTAAAACCTCTTTTGTTTCCTCTGTTGTTAAGAGCCTAAGGGGCTGCAAAGCCCAATCCCTTGTCTAGGGCCTAAGGGGCTGAAAGTGGGGTTTTTAGGCAATCCAACTTCACCCATGTTTTGTCCATCCTAATAGGTTTACAAGCACATAGTAGACAATCTTTAAACAATCAGATATATTTGCATTCATCCAAGATTTATTTCATGCCTATAATCAAATATATTTTCATTTTTTTGCCAATGGTTCTTTAAGTTCTTCATTTCCTATGATAATTCTCATTATGATAAGATTAAAGGATGTCATTATATCAATAATCAATTTAACAATATCTAGTTCTTATATTCAAAATATGCTAAATATTATTCCTAAGTGAATACATCACCTGAACTACTGTGTCTCCTTATTCCTTAATCGTCTTCCTTCATCCTTACCTTTATACGATAAAAACATACATAAATATTAATCTATCCATTCTTATATTAAAATCGTAATTACTTATAAGGCTCAATAATTGTTGCAAGCATCATTATTGCATAATCGTAAATATATATATATATATATATATATATATATACTATGTATATGTCATCATTTCTAATCGACTTCAATTTATAAAAATATATATATATATCATTATTCCTATATGAATATGTATATTAATACGTATATATATTCTACTTAAATATATATATATTATTTCTAATAAATATTCATATACCATTAATGTAAGTATATCTATATAAAGAAATACATACACACAAATATATTTTCTACATATCAATGTATCTACATTTATAATAATATCAGACTTACTGCTCACTGCCTTATCAGATTTTTGACTAAACAGTACATTGATTTCTCAACAATGATTTCTTCCTTCCTTATCTACTTTCCTTTCTTTCATATTCTCATTCCCTATTTTTCTCCTTGATGATTGCATCGATCTCTCCTTTATGGCTGATGAAAGGTCTCTATTTTCTAGACATGTCTTTTCATGCATTCGTTGCTTTATTTGTTTTGGGACTGATCCCTTAATAATTTTGATTGCTGCATTGGTTAATCGCCTAGTTTATGAGCTTTTTAGGAATCGACTTGGTGTTTATTTATCTATCTTTTATTTGGCATTATTTATATGTTTTACTTATCCCCTTTTTAGAGATGCGTCTTTTGCATATGTGATTACTGTTTGTTTTATTAATGAGGATCACTTTTTTAGGCTTTGTTAGTAATAATTGTGTTTTTGGCTAAAGATTGCTTCTTTATGTTTGTTCTATTATTATATCTCTTGCTAGAAATTGCTGCTTATGGGTTTATGTGTTAACTAAGGCAGAGGTATATATTATTACTTTATTTTATCATGTATATTACTATTATAATAATTACAATTAACAATTCTATTTTGCATTATAATAATATTTATATTTGTCATTTGTTTATTTAGTCACATATTTCAGTACTATTTCTTTTATGATTTCTTTATTATTATTATAGTAATTACTAAAACAATATATGTTCGTTTAATGACATGTATATTATAATATCTATTATATTTATAATCATAATTGTAATATTAATTTGGTAATCATAATTATAATGAGATTGCTAATATTTATACTTTGGTATTACAACATTAAATTTAATACTTATAATTGTGATAATAAAATAGTTAATGTCTTTGACATGGATTTTGTTAATCTCGCTTTCTATGCTTCGTATTGCAATGCTACTATTTCGGGGGACATGACATTGTATTCCCTCAATATTGTTAGAGTCCTTATGGGGGCACTTAGCCATAAAATGTCCTACTTCACCACAATTAAAACATTTGAAAGGTAGCTTGCCTTTATACTTACTGGAACTTCTCTATAGTTTTCTAACAAAATTTGCTTCCTCCAGATCTAAATTCAACATCGGAATCTAAATCAACCTACTTCTTGGATACTTTGAATGCTACCTCTTTCCTTATAGAATTCTCATTTTCAAATCTCATTTCAAAAGCAGTCAAGATTCCATGTAACTCAATCATCTTCAAAGCATTCAAATCTTTAGATTCTTCAATAGTAAAAACTTTAAAATCATTCTAGGAAGAGATCTAAGTACCTTTTTTACCACCATGCTTTCTTTCAATTCTTCACCAACATCTTTGATGGAGTTGACAACTTCATCAACTCGGAGTAGGAATGTAGCAAAGTTTCATCTTCCTTCATTTTCAAACTTTCAAACTAAGATCTATGAGTTTGAAGCTTTGCTACCTTGACTTTATCATCTCCTTCATAGATGGCATGCAATTTCTCGCATACTTCCTTCGTTGTCTTGTATTGGGTCACCTTCACAAATTCAAAGCTACATAAACCACACAGAATAGCATTCCTTGCCTTAGCATTAGTCTAACAAGCTTTCTTTTCAGCCTGATCTCTAGGAGGGTTTCCAAGAATCTCATATTCTTCTATAACAGACATCCAGATATCAAGTCCTAAAGCCATCAAGTAGGATTCCATCCCTACTTTCAAAAATGCAAAATTTGATCCGTCAAAGAGTGGTGCTCTATTTGCAGAAAATCCTTCTTGAACCACTAAGTGTGCCATCCTAGAACTACCTTAAGCTGTTAGGCCTTTTCTAAGGAACTAGGCTCTGATACCAATTTAAGGGCACACAATCTATTGAGGGGGGGGAGGGTGGTGGTAGGGAGAGGTGGGGGAGGCGAGCGGTGGGAGAATCAGTAGATCAAATCTATTTAAAACTCTTAACTCAACCACAGTTATCTGAATATATGATTCTTCACTAGTAACCACAATATAGATAGCTAAACATGAAACATGAATCTTCACTACTACTAAACAACATCAAGAGCACACATACACAGAAGAGAACACCAAATATACGTGTAAACCCAATATGGGAAAAACTGTGATGAGAATAGCTACTTGGATCTATCGTCCAAATCCAGCCTCACAATGTAGAAATATAACAAGTGAATTTTACAATACGAAGTAGGCACCAACCTACAGGAGACACCAATCCCCAATTGTATTTGTAGGCACCAACCTATTGGAAACACCAATCCCCAACAAAACAATACATCAAGTAGAACACCAATCCTACCAGATTATAGAGATAAAGCTTGCAGATCTTCTATAACACATTTCATACACGTGCCAAAGTTACAGCAAACACTCTTCCACACTACATAAGGTCTTCTGATACTGGCGCACACACTGGAATGCAACTCTCTCTTTTCTTCACACCTCTTCAATTTACACCTACAGCCAAGTTTTCTTCACAACAATGTAATGGTTCTTCACATTGTGCATTTGCATGACTAAGGAATATATACATGACATTGCATTAATACTCTTCTATGTTGGCCAAGGATCCGCAAATAGCCAAGACGACATAAGGTGGGCCTTAATTCAAATTAAATGAAACGTGTAATAGGTCCATCCTATTTCAAATTTGGTTGCTGCCAAGTGAACATGATACTATGTGTTGCCATGAGCACCTTAACCAAGTCCTATCTTAACACCACACATTAACTTTGAATACTGCACACTACTAGTAGTTACCGCATAGTTCACTAACATCAACTAGTTGACAAACAAGGGCAGAGAGCCTTTTGTCACTCCAAATTTCTTGCTTGTTGAACATATCTCCCTGAAACTCTAGAATATGATAAAACATGTATAGACATACTCTCCTTTCAAACCATAGAGCAAACAACACCTTTAGAAAGGAGACCTAAGAAGCATTGGACCTGATAAATACTGAACTGAACCATTTTGGTACAGTCTTCTGAACCACCGCTGTCATAATGAATAGATACATGCAAGATATTGCAAGGATACAACAATCACACCAACTACTAGAGGGCAAACACTCCTCAATAAAACTAATAATGTATGTTTCTTGATTTAGTGATATGATTGATTAGACAATGACAGTAAAATTACCAAAACAAAAACGTATACAGGTACAACTCAAAATGATCAGTCGGGAGAATATACTGATAATTCATGTATCACTTAGCCTTACAACCTTGACGCATCAATCCTCTTACTTCATCAATGACAACCTTTGACATCAATGACAACCTTTGTTCAACACTTCCTTCACCTTCCACCCCAAAAGATGGCATGTCCCTTTTCTCAGGTTAAAATAATTAATAACCATTATTTAAGTTGGGCCTTGTAATTTTTAATTTTACAGGCAACTTAATAATATTATTGTAATTAAAATAAAAGGTGTTTTTAAACACTAATATTAAAATAAAAGTATTTTTAGATACTGTAACAACATCACTTTATTTTATTTTATTTTGAAGGTTTGTTATCCAATTGAATTCCACCATAAATTTCATCAAGAACAAAACCTAGACTAACACTGTCACAGTGCTGTTATGATTGTCAAATGAATAACATGCTGACATAACATTGATATTTTGGCATATAGAATAACATTAAATTGCTCATGAAACAATGGATGATCATATTCACTACACAGGCCTCATTACATGTAATGACCAAGTATGGAATATGGTGAATAAATACCTCTAATCAGAATTATCAGAGTGTTGCAGACTGTATGAGGTTGATTACAGGGCACATGTGACTTCACCATCACCAAACACCATCAAATATAATAACACATGAAGACTCCCTACACTCATGGCACATTGTAAAAGAGACCAATTACCACCTAGCATCAAAAGGAAGGCTCCAAACCATGTTGTTGAGGACTGTAATATGCAACTGTGAACACTACAGTGGCTGTAAACTGTGACAGACAGCCTTAAGTCATTAGATACCAATGGGCTATCCTCCCACAAGTCAAGAGCACCAATACCTCAGTGAAAACTAACCTTCCCAAGCTTCCAACAAACCTCTACAGACTTCCAAAACCAAGGGACCTATAACTTGCAGATCTGTAAGGAAATTCTGCCCTCTCCACAAAGTGGCACTAGCTCCAGCAGCGGCAATTTGCCTTGAATAAATTATATAAATTTCTCCTGGCCTCCTTTGTGAGCTATTACTGTTGCTGAGGGATCGTCAGCCCTGGGGGCTGCTGTTAATAAAGATTACACCCCCAAAATCACCAAAACTCAGCACTTCAACCAAATAAGGGACCTAACGCCTGTATGGCCAGAACCTGGGCGAATTTGCTTGGAAAAATCAGTGCAGACATATAAGCAGGTTCCATCATCAACAATAGGGATGCCTTACCAAGAGAATTTGAATTAACAAATACCCATAATCCATAAGTCTTCCATTCAACCTGGGCAAACAGATTTGTAGGGTACGGCCTCATAGAGCAATGGTACAGCCAAGTATTAAGAACACTTGCAAAACATTTCAAATCCTCTCCAAAAATCTCTGTTATCTTAGTATCAGTCCACTCCAAAATATGCAATCAGAAAACTTCATATATCTTCATTTAGAAACCCTGGAAAAAGCAAAACTACCTAAAGCTCAATGTGTTTTCTATATGAAACACCCAACCAGCTAGGATGGATCTTACACCATCAAAACTAGTGTAGATTGACGAGGGTTTTTGTCCTCAATCAACTCCAAGAAGAACTTAATGTTCACTCCAACAACATGATGTTATGTGTGCAAATTCAAATGAGAGAAATGAAAGCCAGAAGTCCATTATATAGAGTTGGAAGGAAAATGTAATAACCTGTACTGAAGTATTTCTAATTTATTATTTTTTTGCAAATATCATAAACAATCATGCATGCTCTGGTACCACTATAACATTCCCTACCAATTTTTTTTGATAAAAACTAAACTGGACTATCCTCACAATTCTGATCATTAATGTATTTCACCAAATAGATGTAAACACCAAATTGATGAGGGAATATTAACAGCTTGATACAAACTTTTTCCTTCAATTTTCTTAACAAACAGAGCAAATGGAATATTTATTCAACCAGTTTACACACATCTTCAATTATCTTTCAAGCAGAAATTGAATACTTATAATTGATGTCTGCAGATACGGAATGCAAAGAATTATTGTTCAATTAATTCTGACATGTTCCAGCAATGGAGCTTTGTGATCTTCAATGATTTGCATAAAATTCTTTCAGAAATAAATGACAATCGAAGTGTTTAGTTTTCTGCAGTGAACATTATCTTCAAACCTGGACAGAGCACCTCATTCCTTAATAAATTCTGACTACCTCCACCTTCAGTTTTATCAACACCAACCTGATCTGGAAAGTATTAATTTCCAGCAGCTCCCAAATAAAGACGTGGCCAAGGAAATTCCCTTTCTTATCAAAGCAAAGGTGTTTCACTTCCTACACATCATTCCTTTAACTTTTCCAGACCTTGCCTTTTCCTCAAATCCATCTATTAGACTATTACCACGTACACTACCCACGACCAGATTGACATTAAATTGGGCGCAGCATGGTCAAGTTTCTTTGCTGCGCCCTTTTGTTTTGTTTTCCTGAGAATGAAGTTTTTGTGAGCTATCAAGTTTCTTTGCTGCGCCCTTTTGTTTTGTTTTCCTGAGAATGAGGTTTGTGTGAGCTAATAAGGGGGTCGCTACCAATTTCGTTATTTCTGAAGTATTCCATTCCAGATATATCCTGAATTGAGACGCCTCCTTTCAAACACAAAGATTCGGAAGTAGCCATTTTCTGAAATGTATCCCGTCTCTTGTTTTATTTTTTAAAACCAAGACTCAAGCGGGGGCACAACAGACTGTGAGTTATTAAAATATTCCACTCACTTCAAAGCCCACGACCAGCATTGGAGAGTCATGCCCAGCTTACAATCACCCACTATAAATGCAAACCCTTAACACCAACTCAGTTATGAAAATTTCATATGTATTGGCCATTACAATACAATTCAAATTTCCACACCCCGGCAGCAATAGAACCAAATTTTCCTTCTAAACTAGAGTATCTAATGAGTTTCCAATCTCAAAACTTTATTGAAAAATGTATAAAATAAGCTCCATAATCAAACCTGCTAATTAAACTGTTAAGCACTCGCACCGATTCTGATTGAATCGATCAGACATCAACCAGGGTGGATCTCTCGCCATTGTAGCCAATATTCTCCTTGAGGATTTCCATCCTCGAGAAGTTTTTGAAGTGTTTCTCTACACAATTTCCCAGAAAATAAGCTCTCGTATCCAAAATGAACTCAATATTATTATTTTATTCTTTCCCCAAACTCCAACACCTTTTGAAAATAAAATAATATTTAATTTATTCCTTGTATCTCTCATTAATTTTCCAAAAAGAGCAATAAAAATAATCCCTTTTAAAATTTCCTCCTACTTAGTTGCCAAATAAGTCACTTTAAATATTTTAATAAATACTTAAGTGATTTTTTTTTATTTTTTTTTTTCTTTTTAAGAGAATATCATCAACATCTTCATTAACTAGGTATATTGCATATAGACAAGTGATCGAGGGCTGCGAAGACCTAGGGTTTTGCGTGCGTGGTTGACAGTCGGACGAGGGCGTGGATCTCGAGACGTGGGGAGGCAGGGTCCTCCCCACCACAGGTTTGTGTGACCGTAATCCCCTTGCCCCTTGAACCGATTGGAAAAGTCACTAGGGTTGAGGAAACCAAAATCACTTTGCCGAATCTTGATGTGAGGGTTTTGGTCTCCCTTGACCCTGGTATCGAATTCCCCAATTCCATTAATATCATTATAGAGTCTGGTATCTCGTCATCCCCTTAGAAATTTTGGGCAGGATCAACACCTGCTTCCTTTGTAGAAAGGAAGGCCACCTAAGAAGAAATTGCCCTGTTATCCAGAAGAACAAAACTCCCTTGGGGCCCCGTCAACCAAATTGTGAGGTTCCTAAGCCTGGTCACATCTCCACACCTCCTCAAGTGACCACTCAAACTGGCGGAGATGAGGTCCGTGATAGATCTCCTATGCGGGATGGATCTTGTGGGTCAGCCTCCTTTGTTGAAGGCTTGGTCGAAGATCGCCCCTCGCACAATGGCGAGGTTGACGTGGCCCTTAGTAACCCGTTTGAACCACTTGAGAATAACAAACCTCTTGAGAATAATGATAATGAAATTAGGAAGGTGCAGCCCTCACCTAGACCGATGTCGACCCAACAGGTGACCGGGGATGTCTTGCTGCTTGAAAGACTTAATGCGCAGCAAATTGTCTTAAAGAGACTAAAGAAAGAAATCAAAAATTCGTTGGGCATGCAATACTCAAGCCCAAAAATCACTGAATTTCAATTAAAAAGAAAGGACAACCAGTTTTCTTTTGAAAAGATCCCTCCAGGCCAAACTTGTGCTAGTGGTGATAATCTGGACGAGGGCCCTAGGGACCTCTCAATGGTGTTAGAGGACGGTCCTGTCGTGGAGGCAAATGCCTCTAAGCTACTGATGGAGGCCTCCTAAGAGAGGGCCTACTCATTTCCTCCCTTGTTGGGTGATCCCTCTGTGTCCCCTGGCCAGACTATCTCCCCCATCACTGTCTCTGGCCAATCACCTAGGATTGAGCAAGAATGTATTTCCAACCTTGAGTTGGTTGTTAGTCCCCCTCCTACCAAGGCTGATTTCTTGGGGGCTGAGGGTCCCCCAAGTGCTACCACAAGAATCCTAAAAAGCAATGACCCCAAGGCTTTGGGGGTAATTGCTAATGAGAATGCCACATTGAGGCAGTTGGAAACAATGCCTAAGCAGAAAAATGGTCTTGGAAGACCAAGGAAAAACAAAGAGTCAATAGTCCCAAACAAAGAAGGAACAAACACAATGATCAAAAGGAAGAAAAGGAGTGTGATGGTCCAATCCCCCTTAGCCAAAAAACGAGAGGTGGAAGAAAAGCTACCCAAGTGCTTTGAAAACTTCAAGAGTGAACAAAGTGATAACCCCATGACCGGTGATGATGAAGCTTAAATGTATATCTTGGAACGTCAGGGGACTTGAATCCCTTGACAGAAAATACATAATTAGAAGGTTTTTAAATCTAGAGAAAAGTAAAGACATTGTGCTTCTTCAGGAAACCAAGGCGACTAGGTTTTCCCTCAAAAACAACCTCAAGTTTGTCTGGAGGGAGGCTTGCTCTTTCTCCATTGCGCATGAAAGGGGCAAGGGGCGGGGGGGGGGCGGGGAGGCGGGGTGCAGCCATTCTAATTGCCAACCATTGGAATCAATTCATAACCAGATCCGGTTGTTCCCCTTGCAACAAAGTTGTGTGGGTAACATTGAAAAAGGAGGAGAAGGAGTTTGGAATTTGCTCTGTCTATGCTCCTAATGACTATAGGGATAGAATCACCCTTTGGCAATGGCTTGCGAACCTACCAACAATTCCCTGGGTGATTGGTGGAGATTTCAACATGATTGAGCATTCTGAAGACAATTGGGGTGGCATAGATCTTTGTTGGAAAGGAAATGAGAAGCACTTTTGGCTCAGATTGAAGCACAAGTTCAATCTAGTTGATCCAATGGAGAATTGTAAAAAGGTGTAAGGATATTTGGTTTACCTAGTGCAATGCACAAAAAGGTAATGCCAGAATTTATTCCAGGTTGGGTAGGTTCTATGCTAGTAAAGACTTTTTCAATTTCACTCCCAATGATAAGGGTGTTAAGGTTTGTGTCCACCCTTACACCCTTTCTGATCATCACCCTATCAAAGCAAACCTTGCTTTTTGCCAAGACAGGGCCATGATTTCAACCAAGAACCGAGCCTTTAAACTCAACACCATGCTTCTTGAAGATGTTGATTGCAAGGAGGCCATCTCCTCAATCAAGGAAATTAATAAGTGGATGCTCAAGGACGCCACTGCCATTGAAAGATGGAACACTAATGTTGATTCCTGGAGGAATATGTTCTAGATTGTTGGAAAAAAGAAGGCTTTAGACAATAGAAAGCTTGAAAATGATCTTCAGAACTGTCTTTATGAGCCTAAATCCAAACTGCAAAAGACACCGGGTAACATTGACTTAAGGGAAGAGTTGCTGAAAGCCAAAGACTGCCTAAGAAGAATTCAGACCCATAAAATCAAAGGCATGAGGGTCCGTGCTAAAGTGAATTGGCTAAAATTTGGTGACAAAGGATCCAAGTTCTTCTTTAATCTCCTGAGAGAGAAAAACCTTAAGGAGCAGATTGGTCAGATATGGGATGGTGAAAACCTTCTCAACTCTCAAGAGGACATCCTGAATCAGTTCTACAACTTTTTCAAGAACCTCTTCTCCTCTAATGGGGAGGGGAGTGATATAAGGGAAGCTAGAAACTTTGTTGAGAGCATCATTCCTAAAAAGATCTTTGATGATGATGGTGTCTCCCTCGCTGTAGATGTGACTAAGGATGAAATCCAAAAGGCCATCGCCTCTATGAATAATGACAAATCACTAGGGTGGGATGGGCTTCCTGTTGAATTCTACAAATGCTTCTCTGGCTGGATTTCTGAAGACCTTCTTCAAGTTTATAAGGAAGCCATTAATGGTGGCTCCCTGGGGAAGTTCATCACCAAGGGTATCATCAAACTCCTGCCCAAAGGGGGGGACAAGACCCTTGTGAAAAACTGAAGGCCTATCACTCTGTTAAATGTCTCCTACAAGATATTTGCCAAAGTGCTTGCCTTAAGATTCGTTAATCTGTTGCCCAAGTTTGTGAGCCCCACCCAAACCGGCTTCATCAAAGGGCACTACATTTTGGAAAACCTCATAACTAGTTGGGAAGCCATGGAATGGGCGAAGGTAACAAACCAGAAGGTTACGATGCTGCTCCTGGATTTTGAGAAGGCCTATGACAGAGTGGAATGGTCTTTCGTAAGGACTGTCCTTAAATTGTTTGGGTTCCTTGAAGGCTTTGTAAGATGGTAAACACTCTGGTAAAAGATGCTTCCACCCAAATTGAAGTGAATGGAGAGTTCTCACAAGAGGTGTGGCTGGAAAGATTCATCCGGCAGGGCTGTCCATTAGCCCCTGCTTTGTTTGTTATTGCTTCAAATGCCCTACATTTTCTTCTAAGGGACCATACACTTTCCCCAAGAATTAGAGGGATTAGACTCCTTGACAATAATGAATTGATCAATATTCAATTTGCTGATGACACTACCTTATTCATTGACCTTGACAGGAACAACATGGAATCTTTAATGGTAAAGCTTGAGCTTTTCTGTCTTGCTTCAAGAGCAAAAATATCCAACCCCAAGTCAATTGTTCTCGGTTGGGAAGATGCCCCGCCTGATTGGTTGAAAGAGTACAACTTCTAGTGGGGTGGCCCCAACATTTAGGTGAGATATCTTGGGATTCCCTTCACTGTCAGTCCTAATCTCAAAGAGATGTGGAAATGGATTAGTGAAAAGATTGAAAATAAGCTGGGAAAATGGAACAGGCACTATCTCTCATTGGCAAGAAGGATTCAAGTCTGTCAGAAGATCTTGTCTTCTTACAACATTTATTTTGCTTCAGTTTGGTTCTTTTGCAGCTACCAAATTAATGAAATTCAGAAAAGAATTAGAGCTTCCTCTGGTCAGATGTCAAACGTAAGAGGAAGAAACATGCGGTTAACTGAGAGTGGTGTTGTCTTGACAAACTGCAGGGCGGTTTGGGGTTAAAGGATTTGAGGCTTCAGGGTATTGCTCTTGCCTCTAAATGGGTGGTAAAATCTTTGGAGGGTGATGAACCTTGGAAGGTTCTGATCAGAAACAACATTCAAAATGCGGTTCCCAAACAAGCCAAAGCATGGAAGGGCCTACCCCTATGTGATATTCTCATCAACAATTACCCTATGACTCCGTCTGGTTCCTTGGTTTTTAGGAGCCTTTGGAAGGCTTGGGAGCTCACCAAACACAATGCCCAACTGAAAAATTTCAACATAACCCTCAGCAATTCCAAGTGCCAAACCTTCTATGCCATTTGGTGGAATCTTTACCAAAAGGATAAGCTATTGGCTCTCCTTCAAGGTTGTTCTGCAAAGAAATGATATAAAGAGGGCATCAAAACTTTCAGTGATGTGCTTAGAAATGAGGAAATCAAAAGTTTGGAAGCCTTGAGGGCTGAATTTGCTTTCCCCCCTCGGCCGCTAGAACATACTCCACCTTGACTATAGCCTGCACAGGGGCAATATTCCCTTTAGGTGCAGCACCTTCTTTCAACCCGTCTCAGGACCTTGTGTGGAGGGATGGGGCTAAGCTAGTCAGCCTCAAAGCCAAAACCATTTATAAAGTTCTAAGTTCAAATGATGTTTTCAAACATCCAAACCATTGTTGGGGAGTTTCTTTCCCGGACGCTAGCTGGGCAAAAATACTTGCTGAGGTTTGGCATAGTTGTGCTAAGCCCAAGAAAGCCTCTTTCAAATGGCTTATCCTTTTCCAAAGGCTTCCCTTTAAGTCCAATACTAGTGATATTGATATCCGCTTTGTTTGTCGCACCCCTAAATCTATGGTGCATATATTATTTGATTGTTTTTATGCTAATGAAATTTGGAACATGTTTTGTCATGATTTGAATATATGGTTGGATGATAAAAACATTGATTGGAGTCTGATTCTTCTTTGTGACTTAAATATGAGTAAAGGTTGTAGGTTATTTTGGAATTGCTTGACTAGTGAAATCCTCTGGCACATTTGGAAGGCAAGGAATGATGACAAATTTAAGGGCAACAGGAGGGTTCTTACTGAGTCTAAAAAAAGACACATATATCTCTATTGTCTTGCAGGTATTGCTCCATACTGAAGTCTCTCCGGACAAATTTGTAGATTTATGCAAAACTAGAACATGCATGGTCCATGATGAATTTAGATGCAAGCATGCATACAAAGTTAATGATAGACACCGAGATCTTTCTTGAGGCATTTAGAGAATTCCAGAGAACTTTCAATCAGGCAAGAGAAAACAGGAACGGAAGACTTTGGGGACCCTGTTAGGAAGTAAAATTTCCTATTATATTCAAGTGTTGTAGTTGTGAGAGGTTGACAATGGAGTTGGGGAGGTTATTTAAACCTCTACAACTTTCTATTTTCAAGTGCTGCAGATGTGACAGGTTGCCAATGGAATCAGGAAGGTTATTTAAACAATGTCGAACTCTACTACTCCAAGAACTACAAGCTCCTTAAATCACTTGATTAGACTACAAGAACCTGGTGGATAGGCTAATACTCAACAACCAACTAATTCACGAGGGGAATATTACTAAAAAAGAAAGGCTCTTTTAAAAATTCAAATATTTTATTTTTCCCTCAAAAAGATCCCATCCATAATTTTAAAACATTTTAAGTCCCCATGTAGTTTTTCCCTAGGCACGAAACTTGGGGAAATAATATTTCACTTTATAATATTTAACACTAAGTAATACTCAAACATTACTTTACAACTTTATTACAAATATTAAAATAAACCCAACCACCATACGAAAAGCACCGCCAAAACACCTGAAATGGAAACTAATCACACCAAGAAGCTATTGATGTCGAGGAAAGATGCCAGGTGCCAAAATGGGCACTTACTAAAAATAGTTGTGTTCTCCAAGATATGTGGAGAACAACCCAAATGGCCAAAAATGCAACAGAAAACACCACCACCATCCTAAGTACCATTTGAACACCAAAACACCACTGGATGCCAAGAAAAGTTGCTACTAAGCTCTCCAAGAACTTTGGAGTCCCCTAACCACCTCCAATTAGCCTACAAGAACTCTGGAATAGGTTAAACGATACAACTGCTAACAAAGCTTGAGAAGGGGACATTACAAATACTTTAAAAAAAACAGTATTTTTAAATACTTGGAGGGAAATTTAGGACCCAATTTGAAAATATCGAGGCACCTAGCTTCATTTGATCATTACGAATTCATTTGGTCTCTTCCATTTTGGAGTTGATATTCATTTTGCCATTGGAGGACAAAAACCCTTAGCTAGATTCTAAGGACTAGGACAGTGAAAACCCTCTTGGTTCTCCATTTCAAGAGGTTAGGATGAAACCCTTGCTTCTTGCTTTGGCAATTCCATTTCAAGGATTGCATGGTGGACTAAATTAGAGAATTCGTCATCATTATCAAGTCAAGCAAACTGTCGTTTGCATGCAAACCAAATTGGGGTTTTGATGTTGAATTTGCATCATCACTTTGGAGCTAAGTCACCAGATTCGGCGAACTTGAACCATGAAATTCGAAATCCACTAAATTTTATAAAAACCCAAAAAACTCATTTCAGTTCGCCGTAAAATTCGTAAGATGAAATGGATTCAAAGTTTTCCAAATAAAAATGCATTTTGAAAACACATTTTCAGATTTTCTGTAGTGCAAAACATGAGAGAGATGCGGAATAACTCTCTATGAGTTGTAGGACATACATGGGAGGGTTTCTTGTGGAGCTCCAGACTATAACGGTTGATGGCCTCCATCAAAAATGAAACCTGGGAAGAGATCTCTGCCTTCGTCCAATCGCCTTGCGCTACCCAAGATCGCTGCCCACAAAAATGTTGTCCTCCCTTCAATCCGGCCAGCCTTTTTAGGCTTTTTCACAAAGGCCTTTTAATTTCTAAGTTTTGTTCGTATTTAATCTTTTGCTTTTTCTTATAAAATCTAATTTATTTATATTTTATGTTTTAAACCTTGTTTTTTTTAATTAAATTTTGTTTTTATTCATAATGTTAATATTTAATGTTTTAAAAGAAATAAATTAAACTTTATTATAATATATTTATTATTTAATATATAATTTAATTTATTAATTATTTATATATTAATAATATCTAAAATTTAAATTATATTTTTAAACATATTTATTATTTATTTTACCTTGTGTTTACCTTTATTAATATATTTAAACATATTAGCATATTAATATTATATTTTTACTTATTTTAAGTTTATTATTTATATTTTAAAAGAATCAAAATTATATAAGACAAATTTAATCCAAATTTTTTACTTTTGGAATTTTTCCCTTGCCAAACTTCATCCGAATTTCAATGTTGCCAAACTCGCATTTGAATTCGAATCTGGTGACTTAGCTTTGGAGTGACCTTGAAAGATTGTCAAGCCAGATTGCATCACCAGTTGAAGGCCATACTCACCCAGCAGATTGCTGTACTTCTAGGGCAGATTTCATACCACATGGAGCTATGATTTGCATATATGCTTCATCCTAGTAGGCATGACCTCTGGTGCTTATCCACCCATCGTTATCACAGCTGAATATTGATGCCAAACTGCAGGGGTCTATCGTTGTTAATTCAAGACTATCATTTGACTGCAATTCTGGTGCAAGTGAGGGCGCTGCTATCTACCATTCTATTGCAGGAAATTAAGGGCAGAAAATATACCAATTGGAGGGTGCCAACAGCTGGTAATAATCATTTTCCAATCACCCTTTCCTAGCTGATCACCACACAGTCCGAGGATCAAATCAAGCTCTCCACCGTCACAGCAACACAGTGCGCCATTTGTGGAGGTCAGTAACAAGTTGACAGTCCTATACCACTGCATCAAGTATATCAGACCTTGTATCAGTGATCTAAGGCAAAGTTTGATTATACATTGCTCCATCAAAGCATACATCAGCACCTTATCCTGTTAGGGGTCAACAAAATACCAATTGTATGTGAATACTAATAGGACTGTGATTTGCAATTCTGAAATTCAACTTATTTTGGACAGTAAATTCAGATTGGATTCTCGTGAAAATGTTGTAATCAAAATGGTGAATTCTATATGTATTTGGCTGTTCATGAAATCTCAATCTGTACTGTTCATAACCAGCATTATTGTTTGTCTTGGTTGCTGTTTGTTTGCATATTTTGGGTTCAATTACTCAAAAAATACCAAAAAAATCATAAAGTCCAAAGTCTCCATAATGAGGACATTACAATGGTATCAGAGTTCAGATCCTTCCAACCTGTGGGTTAAGCTAATGATTGCACACAGCTCAGTCAAAGGGCTTTGAGAGCTTCAGAAAGAGAGGAAAAAATTGGAGGCATCACAACAGGATATAGGTGTGGATTCAAAAATAGGAGGCAAAAGTAAGAAACACATGGTAGACAGTGACGATAAGTTTAACACTTTTATCAAGAATCAAGAGCAAACAAATCAGTAGTTAGCCCAAATGATGCAACAAATGCAAAGTATGAATGCCACTTTGAATTCCACCAGGCCAGTTCAGATTCCCATAGGTGAGGGAAGCATTTCAAAATAATAATGACCCATTCAATCACACAAACAATACCAAGGTATCAATTGGATTAGCAACTAGGCGATTTCAGCTGACATTCTTATCCACCAGAAGAAGAGCAGAATCCAATATGACATCAATGCTTGCATAGATGACTACCTAAGACTTGATCCAAACATCAAAAATACCACAAATATATAAGAGAGGGAATTTGTTAAAAGAGAAATGTAGCAGCAGTAAAATTTGGTCTAGATTACACATTAGCACAGCTGAGTGAGATATTATCGGCCAAGAATGAGTACAAACATGAGACAATTTGTGCAAAATTGTAGACTTTGTAAATATTCCAAATGTACATGCCAAGAGACAAAGTCGTCCAAACAATTGCCCGTATCCAAGAGACCATGGAAGACATAAGCATGGATTTTTGTGTTGGAGTTGCCTTGCACACAAAAGTGTAATAATTCAATTTCTTTAGTTGTGGACAGGTTTTCAAAGATGGCACATTTCATCGCATGCAATATAACTGACGATGATGCTAATATAGTAAAATTTGTTTATGCAATAAACATTGAAATTGTGTCATTTGCTAAAGTTGTATGGCATCCCATCGCGATACCATTTTTATTGGGAATTTCTGAAAAACAATGTGGCATAAGTTAGATACAAATCTGCAATTTACTTTAGTGTACCACCCCCAGATGGATGGACAAACTAAGGTTGTAAATCACAGCCTTGGAAGCATGCAGAGATGTCTTGTATAAGACAAGTCAGGCCAACAGGACTTGGTCTTACCATTTTGAGTTTGCATACAATAACTCAATGAATAGAAGCGCATGCAAAATGCCATTCCCAATAGTGTATGAGGAGCATTGAAGTGAATGCTTTGGCAAAAGTATAAGCAAGAAGTGCATACACAAGTGAAATTCCGGGTTGTATTAGGATGACTCATGACACATTATGCTAGGTTAGCATCTTTTTAATTTTACTCATATTGCAGGGCTAATAGTCTCTTCCTAACAGAATGGAAGTATTATGGTTACAAGCTTTTAGCCTCTTGGTGTAACGTTCAAATGTCTCTCTGCTATCTGATTGAAAAATATCTTGCAACCTTGTCTTATAATGTTTGTGGATCCCATTGCATATCACTTGTTCTGGAATGGATTAAAACAAGAGTTAACTGAGACACTCTCTGTCTTGACCTCCAGCTATGAATATTGTGTACTTTTTAGACTTCAGCTATTAAGATACGTCCAGTAAAAACCAAAAAAAACATCTAAAAAGCAAGGCATGCGTCCAATACAAAGTAGAATCTATTTATGAGAAACAGGGAGATTAGAACATTTTTTATTTCATCATCAAGTAGCCAAGCAAGGACAACAGAAATCACATTAGAAAGAGACAATCATTGAAATTTAAAATGTTGGGGTTATAATAAATATATTGTTTGACCTCCAGTGGCAGTAAACTACCATTACTACAGCCATAATAATTTATACACAAGGTCACCAGATCCATAGTATCTTAAGTAGGAGAAGATAGCCTATACATTGACAAGGTGTAAAGTTAACTCCCAATGATAGCCTACATTGACAAGGTGTAAAGTTAACTCCCAATAATGGCGAAAAGGTTTCAAGCAGAAATGGTTCCATTCTCATTTCTGGATAGATAAACATTTAATAGCAAAATCTGCCAATGACAAGCAAACATAAACTTGTCTACATAATGTGAAAACTGAGAAAAGATCAATTAGAAATTTGAAAACGCACTTTGTGTGCCCTAAACAAAAGCTTTGGATTTCATGAGCCCCTTGAAGAGGACTTTTAGGCAGCACGCTGACCTGCCAGAAGCAATAAATTGTGTTTAGAGATTTTTAAATGTTTAATCATTGATCTTTCCAAACAACACAAACCCAAAATCACAAACATCTTCATAGAAACAAAACAAGGTTTTCATACTCGTATCTTGAAATCCCTGTCTGCAGAGGCAATAAATCTCCCATTCGGTGAGATCTCCTGTACATGCAAACAACATTCAGACATATCATTAAAAATAAAAAGTATACTTTGATGCTGTCAACAGCATTACATACAAGCAGTATGATAGCGAACATAAAATATGCATGTATCCAAAATATCAACATTAGGACATGCAAAACGAAAGAATTATTTAGAACAACAAAACTATAGACTCTACTCTCTCTTCAATAAATCTGTCTTCAATGTCTTCAGAACATGCATCATACATGCTCAAGAATAGATGATTGTCAATATGGAGATTTATGATGTAGTTGTTCAAAGCTATTGTGAAAATAACTTAAGTTTGATTTTTGTACTCTTACCTTTCAGAGTATTATATTATAGTTTTGTAGAGTGATCCTTACTAAAACCTTCTATTTTATTATATGAGTTTGATATATATAACTTTCTTTTGAAAACCACAAGTGATTTGAAGCATCTTATACTTGATTGTTTATCTTAACACTATGACATTGAATCCAAGTGCTTAAATCTCTTTCAATGAGCCAAATTGGACCGTGAAAGAAGTTCAACTAACCAAGCCACTAATCTCAATTCAGTAGTCAAAGCAACTAAGTATGCAAATTGAAACCCTTCCAGTATTCCTAGTAAGACAAGTCAGCAGATGATCAGAACTTGCAAACAACATAGGATCATGACAGGGGCGCAAAGTGGTTCAAGGATGACTTTGAAACCCAGAAGCCAAGAAAGAGTTGTGGAATCAGAACACTTAACAGATTTGGCAGCAGCCAAACTCGTCATGCAGATTCATACAGCATCAAAGTTGTTCACACAGAACAGATCATTGTGATGGGTTTTACAGACAAAAATATCAGTCCTATATTCCATCTCTTTAAAGGCTTATTTGTTTTAACCCTGTGTTAGGTGCAGTTGCTAAGTTCATGTATATGTATACTCTTTGAGAGTTATGGAATGACCCAAAATTTGGGGCAGCTATACTGTATTCTAGCACATGAGCAAATGAACTTAAGTGAAGCCCTCAAACTACCACAACATGCACCAAAACATGTACAAATTAAGGAAGCAAATAGATAACTTTTACATGCAGGAATAAAACAACCACCATGCAATCAATCACACAAATGCATACAAGAACAAGATTGTACTCAAGAGAAACCTTCAAATGGCTAGAAAACTCCAAGAAGAGTGAGCAATGCTCTTCTTGCCACTAATCAACAATATCACGTGTATGCATTGCCTCATGAGCTTTACAGAAGCTCTTATTCACATTATTGAGTTCCATCACATCTCTATATTGTTTTGAAGATGAAAAAATCCAGCACCTTTATTCCCAATATGAAAAAAATGAAGAAATAAAATCTCCATACAAAGGATCTGCTACTCCACCAGCAGCAGTCCAAAAACTTTGTTGCATTGGCCCCAATGACTCAATATGCAACCTGCTAAAATGAGTCATAACTATTGCCCAAGGGACAACAATGGCCACTCAAAAGCACACACATTAACTTAGGAAATCATCCCAGATTCCCAATTATGACCAGCAACAACGCTATGCAGGTACCTGTAATGACTGCCCCTGTTTTTTTTGTTTCCTGTTTTGCTGATTGAGTTCGTTTGCTGATGTTTGTTTGTGTTTCAAATGTCATTCATTGTTTTCAAGCATGCATATATATAGATAACATAAAGTACAGAAAATATAAAGAGAAGTTGCTTGCAAATAGATGAACTTTCTGAATATATTTCATTGATAACTGAAATATTCCGAGCCAAATTTTTTCGTTTTTCAATTTACAAATTACAAGCAGTGCACCCATTAAGGTTAGAGGAGAAAACCAAAACGTGCAAGAAAGCAACTCTAACCAGAATGGCGCTGATGATGGCGAGCATTGGTCAGAGGATCTACTACTCTAAATACAAAAAGGAACTCAACGTCAAGTATGTGCTACCCAATCCAATGCGGAGTGAGGGGCGACCATATGACGGAGTGATTACAGAATTCAATGCTTGAAATAAATGCTGAAACTGGAAATACTCGACACCCAGAATGTGCTTGCTGACCCAAGATGGGAGAGTAGCTACCATAGGGCGGAGATCTATCTATTACAAACTTCAAATGAAATTGAGCATTACAAATTCGAATTAACAAGCTGAAGAATCACTGCCAGTACTACTGTCAGTTTACAATTGAGTATCATACGCCTATCAAGATGTTAGAGCTAGAAATATTAATCACTACAATACAATAATAATTCCTTGGCTTGATTCAAGATGCCACATCAAATTCTCACAAGGAATTGGAAATAATACTTCTGTTTTCTTATGCTTCCACAAATCTGTATTTTGCAGTTCAAACCAGCAACATAGGAAACTATTCTAATGCTCCTAGCTCACTCTTATCTTGCCCAAAACACTTGAAACAAAATGCAATATACTTCAAAGACTTAGGCGACCAACACAAGACCTTAAAACTGACCCAAAAGCTTCAGATTTAATTTTCACGAATTTCAAAGCATATTCAAGAGGTACGGCCAGGCTGAAAGGTTCGACCTCCTTTTAAAAATTCAATTCTTAATTAAAAATTTTGAAACCTTAGTTAATGAATCGCCTTCCCTAAACAATGAGATAAATGCAATACCCAGAACACCCTTTTTGTATTTTTTGACTTACAATGAAAAACATGGATCTGCTGTATTAAATGATGCTAAAATGCTGAAACACTAAAATGCCCAAAACAGATTTAACAATGCAATAAGCTAAACACAATGCACGAGCTAAATGCAACTCACAGATACTGAATCACCACTAGATGTTGTCTTGCAAACACGAAGCGATGCCCAAGCTAGGAGGCCTTCATTCCTCGAAGCAGTTCCAGAGCCAATCCGGCAGCATAACAGCATAGTCGACAAAAGATCCCAAATGATGCTCCAAGACTCTTTTTTATAATTCTCCAGTTGACTTCTCAAAACCCTAAAATCCACTTTTAGGTCAAAACCCTAATCTCCTCAAGGATGGCGTACTTTTCCTTCAAGGCTTAAGATTTGATATTTTAATTAAATATCATACTTTTGATAGATGCGCCCTTCAAACCTTGCTTTGACTTTGGCACTAATTAAAATAATCTTTTAATGAGGGCGCCACCCTCAAAGACCACTTTTTAAAAACAACATTAAGTCATTAAATCTAGGCCCATGGTCAACGTTAAAATATAATATTTAAAACGTGACTTTTTTAATTAAATGACTTAACTTATCCCTCCGAATATGCCCTGAAGCCAATACTGAGCAAAACATCTGACCAAACTGAAACAGGAAGTCAACCAAGCTGAACTCAACTGGAAAGTTGCCAAAAATAGAATTTACTAAAAATAGTAAATTAAATTCCAGAAAGTGCTCTGAATGCCGAGATGAACATACCACTGCGAAGCTCTCTGAAAACCCAGAAAGAATCCGCCATTGAATCCATCATCTCTGAGCAATGACCTCCTCAAAAATAGGAAACCTTAATTTTACCTTCCGACTAGCCTTCGGGTTTTAAAAGGCCAACGGTCACATGAACGATCAAGTTTGGAATATTACATCCCAAGATTGCTTGTCCTCAAGCAATCGCAAACTAGGATGCTGCAATATCTCATCACTTTCCCAAGTTGCATCCTCCATAGGCATGTTCTTCCACTTTACCAGGTATTCTCTGATGGTTCTTTTCCTCAAAGAACGTTCTCTGACATCAAGTATCTCCTCTGGAACTAGAACCAACTTCCCTCTTCATCCAACGGTGGCAACTGTGAAGAAGCAACCACATTGTGTCCAAGTGCCTTGTTGAGGCGAGACACGTGGAAAAACGTTATGCACTCTGCTATCAGAAGGTAGCTCTAATTCATAAGCTACTGCCCCAACTTTTCTGATGACCCTAAATGGCCCATAGAAGCGAGGTTTGAGCTTCTCAGCTCCACTCTTCTTGAGAGTAGACTGTCTATAAGGTTGTAAACGAAGATAGACCATATCCCCAACCTCAAAAGAACGCTCAACACGCCTCTGATCAGCATACAACTTCTGCTGATTTTGTGCAATCTGCAAATTATCCTTCAAGGATCTCATTATGTCTTGACTATGCTGCAACAAATCCTTGGCTAGGGGTGCTTTGCTGTCACCAAACACCAAATCTGCAAAACTAGGTGCTTCATATCCATAAAGTGCCAAGAAAGGAGACATCTTAATTGACATATGAAAAGTAGAGTTGTAGCAGTACTCGCCTATATGCAGCCACTTGACCCAAGCTTTCTGCTGTTCTGACACATAATTTCTCAAGTAGCCTTCCAACCACTTGTTCACCACTTCTGTTTGCCCATCAGTTTGGGGGTGATAACTCGTGCTTGGAGTGAGCACAGTACCACTCATTCTGAAAACTTCCTGCCAAAAGGTACTTAGGAACTTGCTGTCCCTATCACTTACAATATTCTTTGGCAACCCATGTAGCCTAAACACTTCTCGAAAGAACAAATCTGCAACTTGGGCTGCAGAAAAAGTGCTGGTAATGGCAAAGAAATGAGCAAATTTGGTTAATCTGTCAACTACCACGTAAATACAATCCTTCCCTTGGGCCTTGGGCAATCCCGTGATGAAGTCCATTGATATACTTTCCCATTTTTGATTGGGAATAGGAAGTGGTTGCAGCAAACCGGCTGGTAATGTATGCTCATTTTTATTCGCTTGACAAACAGGACACTCCTGAATGTAGCGTTGAACTTCTCCTTTCAATCCTTTCCAAGAAAACCTTTCTCAGATCTGCCTATAGGTCTTGAAAAAACCCTGGTGACCAACAACTGGAATGTCATGAAACGTCAAAAGAATCTTCTTCTTAAGCTTAGAATCAGCCACCAGAAAGATTCTTCCCTTATACTGGATCAATCCCTCAACCACCTGGTACCTTTCATCATGGAAAGTACCTTCCAAAATGCTGGTTGCAAACTGATTTTTGGCATAATCAGCAAGCAACATGTCTCTCCAATCTGCAGTAAGCTCACACAATGAGCTAAGATGAGGCCTTCTGGAGAGAGCATCGGCCACGACATTATTTTTCCCTTTGACATATTCAATGTCAAAGTCGTAAGCTTGAAGCTTACTCACCCATTTCTGTTGCCTCTCATTTAGGTCTTTCTGGTGCATGAAATGCTTGAGGCTATTGTGGTCCGTCTTAACCACGAACTTGTTCCCCACCAAGTACTGCCTGAACTTGGCTAATGCATGCATAATGGCAAGCATTTCTTTGTCATAGATTGAGTATGTCCTTTCAACACCCCGTAATTTTCTGCTCTCAAACACGATAGGGTGTTTGTCTTGCATCAGGACAGCCCCCACTCCTTCACCCGATGCATCACATTGCAGCTCGAATGGCTTGGAGAAATCCGGAATAGCCAAAACTGGACACGAGCTCATGATCTTCTTGAACTTATCAAAAACAATTTGAGCCTTTTCTGACCAAGCAAAGGCTCCCTTTTTGGTGAGATCAGTAAGAGGAGCAGCATTCTGTGAATACCCCTTTACGAATCTCCGATAAAAACCACAAAGACCCAGAAAACCTTTCAACTGAGTCAAGCTCTCAGGAGGTGGCCAATCAACTACTGCTTTGATCTTTTCCGGATCCACCTTCACTCCCTCAGCACTGATTATGTGGCCAAGGTACAGTAACTCCTCCATTCCAAATTCACATTTGGAAGCTTTTGCGAACAAGCTCTCAGATTCCATGATACTAAGCACTTCCTCCAAGTGCTTGAGGTGATCTTCCCAAGTCTTGCTGTAGATCAGAATATCATCAAAAAATATCAGCACAAACCTTCGTAACTGATTCTGAAAGACACGGTTCATGCAAGACTGAAAGGTAGCCGGAGCTTAGTCAACCCAAATGGCATGACTAAGAATTCAAAATGGCCATAGTGACATCTGAAACTGTCTTTTCCACATCTGATCCCCTCATTCGATCTGATGGTAACTCGACCTCAGATCAATCTTCGAAAAGAACTTAGCCCCATGTAGCTCATCAATGAGCTCATCTATTCTGGGAATGGGGTATCTGTTCTTGATGGTGCTTTGGTTCAAAGCACGATAGTCCACGCACATGCGCATGGTACCATCCCTTCTTCACAAGAACCACTGCAGATGCAAAGGGGCTCTTGCTTGGGCGTATGAAACCCATCTCCAAAAGTTCTCGAATATTCTTCTCGATCTCATCCTTTTGCCTCTTCGGATACCGATATGGAGTTGTGATCACCGGTTTAGCCCCTTCCTTGAGCTCTATGATGTGTTCTGAACCTCGATCAGGAGGGGGTCCAGGAGGTAAATCAGCAAACACTTTACTCTTCTTGGTGAGTAAAGACTGAATATCTGGAGGATGCTCTATTTTCATTTCAGCTGGACTAGCTGGAAGAATCATGCACTCCGCAGCCCACTCCACTTGGTCATGACGTATCAACCTTGCCATCCTCTTGAATGACACAATCCGAGGGCCACCATTTGACATTCCTCTCAACACCACCTTCTTTCCATCGGATTGAAATTTGAGTTCCATGGTTTGCAGATTTAAAGAGATCTCTCCAAGAGATCGCAGCCATTGAATGCCAAGGACAGCATCCGTATCTCCAATATTAACCACATAGAAGTCATCCTTGACTTCGTAATTGCCCAATTGCATTGACATGTTGGGAATCCTCTTGGTGCATGAGATGTGAAACCCATCAGCAACCATAACTCTGAAACCTTCAAAGTCTTCTGTTTGCAACCCTTTCTTTGCCACCACAACTTCGTCTATGAAGTTATGTGTTGCTCCAGTGTCAATTAAAGCAACAATACGCTGCCCTTTGATCATCCCACGAACTTTGAAAGACTCATTCTTTTGGAAGCTCGAAAGTTGAGCCAATGTACCACCACTTTCTTTTTCACTTTCAGACTCTTCTGGAGTTTTTTCTTCATCGCTGTCCTCAAAATCAGCTTGCTGATCAGAAAAATCAGAATTGCTTTCTTCAGCTGTATAGAACTCAATTTGATGGATTTTAGCACCCTTTGGGCACACATGATCTTGGGACCATTTTTCCCAACAACGAAAACATAACCCTTTTCTTCGGAGTTCATTGATAGTCTCTGGATCCAATCTTGTGCCATGAGGTTTCTGCGGTTTAAACTCCTTATGGTGAGGCTTTTGATGAAACTTTTTCCCTCTATCCCCCTTGTGAAATGCTGGTTTGGAATGGAATTTTGCTTTGGGAGCAGCCCACTCCATGTTTCTAGCTTTCTTCATTGCTTCTTGTAAGGACGGTGGATCAAAAGCTTTGATCCAACCCTTGAGTGGCTTCGTCAATCCTTCGCTGAATAGGATCACTAACCTTCTCTCCGTGATTCCAGTGACCATAACTGAAAGTCTTTGAAACTCAGCTATGTAGGCATCAACAGTGCCATACTGCCTCAACTGTGCCAACTCCCTAAAATGCACTTCTGGGTCCTTCTTCTCGAACCTCTCAATGAGTCTATTGGTGAACTCATAGTAGCTAGTGATAGACCCATGACCTAAGGTGACTAGGCCATGGTACCACCACTCATGTGCCACCCCATCTAGGTGTAGCGTAGCGAATCTAATCGCTTCTTCTTCAGCCATTGGCCTAAGAGCCAAATAGTTGTCAAGCTTTTGTATCCAAGCTCAAGCAAAATTATTATCGCTTCCATCAAAATGGGCAAGCGTAACCTTGTTGACAGCTTGATGCTAGTCTCCTTGTGCTGGAGTTCTTCTTTGATCATAATTTCTCCTTTGGCCTCTATCCTTCCTTCTATACTCCATGTAATCATTGAAGGACATGTCAAGTTTGACCTCATCAGGAAGGATGTCATACTCCGTACGGCCTATCCTCACCCTCTCCAAAGATGACGCATTTTCTTCGGGGTCAGGATGTGGGTTAGCTGGCGCCAAAAACGTGGGTTTGAATGGTCTAGCAGAAATGTAAGTGCTGCTCACTGAAGGTTGGGCAACATGACCATTGTGCGGGTTGGAAGCACTGTGCTCCCCGGCATGCCCTGTATTGTGTTGTGGAATAGTGGGACCCAATTTCCCCAACATGAGAGAAAACATATCCAACAAAGCATCCATCTTCTTATCGAGTCCTTGACCTAGATTGGCTGAATTGTCTATACCGTTCCCATTGTCACCTCTGTTGCCAGAACTTCTTTCATTATCCCCCATTTCTGTTTCTGGTAAAGGTTCCCAATGAGCCCTCAAAATCTCTGAAGCTGTTTGACCTTCTGGAGCTTGATACAACTGTGTCTGAACTGTATCCCTCTTGTATATTCTTGCCAAATACCTCTGTTCTCTGTCACTCATATGAAGCTGATTTCACAGGATGGCAGGATGCGTGGCTCTGATACCACTGAAATATTCCGAGCCAAATTTTTTCGTTTTTCAATTTACAAATTACAAGCAGTGCACCCGTTAAGGTTAGAGGAGAAAACCAAAACGTGCAAGAAAGCAACTCTAACCAGAATGGCGCCGATGATGGCGAGCATTGGTCAGAGGATCTACTACTCTAAATACAGAAAGGAACTCAACGTCAAGTATGTGCTACCCAATCCAATGTGGAGTGAGGGGCGACCATATGACAGAGTGATTACAGAATTCAATGCTTGAAATAAATGCTGAAACTGGAAATACTCGACACCCAGAATGTGCTTGCTGACCCAAGATGGGAGAGTAGCTACCATAGGGCGGAGATCTATCTATTACAAAATTCAAATGAAATTGAGCATTACAAATTCGAATTAACAAGCTGAAGAATCACTGCCAGTACTACTGTCAGTTTACAATTGAGTATCATACGCCTATCAAGATGTTAGAGCTGGAAATATTAATCACTACAATACAATAATAATTCCTTGGCTTGATTCAAGATGCCACATCAAATTCTCACAAGGAATTGGAAATAATACTTATGTTTTCTTATGCTTCCACAAATCTGTATTTTGCAGTTCAAACCAGCAACATAGGAAACTATTCTAATGCTCCTAGCTCACTCTTATCTTGCCCAAAACACTTGAAACAAAATGCAATACACTTCAAAGACTTAGGCGACCAACACAAGACCTTAAAACTGACCCAAAAGCTTCAGATTTAATTTTCAAGAATTCCAAAGCATATTCAAGAGGTACGGCCAGGCTGAAAGGTTCGACCTCCTTTTAAAAATTCAATTCTTAATTAAAAATTCTGAAACCTTAGATAATGAATCGCCTTCCCTAAACAATGAGATAAATGCAATACCCAGAACACCCTTTTTGTATTTTTTGACTTACAATGAAAAACATGGATCTGCTATATTAAATGATGCTAAAATGCTGAAACACTAAAATGCCCAAAACAGATTTAACAATGCAATAAGCTAAACACAATGCACGAGCTAAATGCAACTCACAGATACTGAATCACCACTAGATGTTGTCTTGCAAACACGAAGCGATGCCCAAGCTAGGAGGCCTTCATTCCTCGAAGCAGTTCCAGAGCCAATCCGGCAGCATAACAGTATAGTCGACAAAAGATCCCAAATGATGCTCCAAGACTCTTTTTTATAATTCTCCAGTTGACTTCTCAAAACCCTAAAATCCACTTTTAGGTCAAAACCCTGATCTCCTCAAGGATGGCGTACTTTTCCTTCAAGGCTTAAGATTTGATATTTTAATTAAATATCATACTTTTGATAGATGCGCCCTTCAAACCTTGCTTTGACTTTGGCACTAATTAAAATAATCTTTTAATGAGGGCGCCACCCTCAAAGACCACTTTTTTAAAAACAACATTAAGTCATTAAATCTAGGCCCATGGTCAACGTTAAAATATAATATTTAAAACGTGACTTTTTTAATTAAATGACTTAACTTATCCCTCTGAATATGCCCTGAAGCCAATACTGAGCAAAACATCTGACCAAACTGAAACAGGAAGTCAATCAAGCTGAATTCAACTGGAAAGCTGCCAAAAATAGAATTTACTAAAAATAGTAAATTCCAGAAAGTGCTCTGAATGCCGAGATGAACATACCACTGCGAAGCTCTTTGAAAACCCAGAAAGAATCCGCCATTGAATCCATCATCTCTGAGCAATGACCTCCTCAAAAATAGGAAACCCTAATTTTACCTTCCGACTAGCCTTCAGGTTTCCAGAAAAAGGCCAACGGTCACACGAACGATCAAGTTTGAGAAGGGGATATTACAATAACATAACAGAAAATCAGACTTTTACAAATGTACATAAGACTCAAAAATATTCAGATCAGAGCTGGAAAGAGAGCTCAAACAGCAACATTGAAACTCCAAACTTGCAACGATCAATACCAATGTGTTTAGCAGCAATCCCCTTGCAATTCCAACGCCAAAGTCCAATGTTTTCAGGCTCCAATGATGGCAGATATAGACCTATACAACAGCAGGCCAGCAACTATGAAACACCCACAAGAGGGCGGCCTCCCTGGAGGGGCGATCTGCCCTATAAATTCAGACCTTCTTCAATAAATACAAATGGGTATATGAATGGGGTTGCCTAGGATAGGCGATTCCAACAAAGTAATACCCAAAATGATGAACCATGCCAAAATGAAACTATGAATGATCTATCAAATTCTGCCTTGGTAATGATCAAGTCCAGAAACGTAGAAAACCACCTCAAACCTCTGAAAACCACCCTGGAGATCAATACCAAACCAAACCAAAATGAAGCCAAGCCTTCACACTCAAAACCCACAATCATCACCTCAAAAATATTCAAATATTTTCATCTCTCCTTGCCAAAAACACTAAAAATCAAAATATATGTGAAGCATCAATTGACCCCTAAGTGGAATCACACCCAAACTAACTAGAGTGGATCTCTCGCCACCGAAACCAGCTCCCAAATGAAGAGGGTTTTCGTCCTCAACACCTATCCGTAGACCTCTGGAGAAAATCCAGCAACATCCTGTTATGCAACCAACTGAGATATCAACAAATGAGACCCAAAATGAGATTATATAGTGTCAATGAGAAATTAGGGCAACTCAAGTTTGAAAATGATTTTCCTCCAAAAGCTACACCCTTCTCCATTTGCTTTTTTGATTAAAAATATATTTTTAACTCACCTTATGACTCCCTTGGGCGTCCCACTATTCAACCTTCAAAAACGTTTTTGTTATTTTAAAAACAACTTAAGTGATTAAACTAGGCATCAAGGTACATTTTGATGACCCTCCAACTCCTCAACTTAATTATAAAGTAACTTTATAAAAAAAAAACATTTTGAGTGAGGAATACAAATATTAAATAAATCAGACCTTAGCAAAACCCAACGCCTAAATTGGAAAGACACTACTAAATGTAGCTGCCTAGCTAGGACCAGTTACCAGAAATAGACTTACTATTTTTAGTAGTTACTAAAAATAGTAAATACACTAAAAACCTAAACTGGCATAAAAATTGATTAGCAATGTGACTTACTATAAACAGTAAGTGATGGAATTGACCCTTGCAAAAAATAGAAAGTCTAGCCTGAAACACCAAAAAACCTCCACAGAAAGACTGGCACTTAGTTCCCTTACCAAACTCCACTTAGCCTACAAGAACTCTGGAATAGGCTAATGGGCATCTCCACTACTCAAAGGCTAGGAGGGAACATTACAGTACCGTCTTGTTTTTTTGTATTCTACTCTGTTTCTTTACAGGATTACCACATCCTAGCATCAGCCTTGGGAACAGACTTCAAACAAAGAACCAACTTGGACCATGAATTGAAGACCTATTTAGGCCTAAAATGGATGCTATTGGCATGCGCATGAAATCTGATGGGTAACTATCCCTACTAAAATAATTGCACACTTGCATCAAGTTAATAGTCCATGCCTTAGCCGAAAATAAACCCCCTTAATAAGGTATCTATCACACCATTTTGTAGTGTCCCCATTTTTTATGTCATCTTTTGGTTTAGTCTGATTCTGACACACTTACTATTTTTAGTAAGTGCTATATTTAGTAATTGGTCCTACAGACAGAGCAGTGTAGGGTTTCCTGTTTGGGCAATGTGTGAAAGTTGCCCGATGAGCTTTAATTACTTGTGTCAGTCTTTTCTATGGGGTTTTTCGGTTTTCCAAGCATAGCTTTTTATTTTTAGCAGGGGACCAGTCCAATGCTTACTGTCTACATTGAGCTCTTTGGCATATCAGTTATCTTTTTAACTTGTGTCTTTGATGTTTTTACTATTTTTAGTACTGAATAAAATTAGTAAGTCTATTTTTAGAAGCTAGACCTAATCAGGCTACATTTAGCAGCATTATTTCACTTGAGACTCTTGGTTGCTAAGGTTGGAATATTTAAATATTTGTTCTCCTCTTCGAAAAGTAAATTAAAATAAAGTTACTTTATAATTTTAAGTTGAGGGGTGGAGAGAACATTAAAAAGTACCTTGGTGCCTAAGTGATAACTTTAAGTCGTTTTAGAAAGCTACAAAAGTGCAAATAGTTTCCTTATGAGTAGACCCCTTGGCCTAGTTGCACAACGTTGTTTTAAAAGAGGGGTCATGTATTCCAAGTGGATGCTTAGAAAAGAGGTTTATTAATAAATTTTGAAGGCTAATGTTATGCCTCAAAAGGTGGGACGCTTAGTTTGGGCTTAATGTCAATTTTAAATTAAAAATCAAACGTGGAATTTTGGAGGCAAAAAGTTGGACGCCCCTCTTGAGGTAATTTCATGTTATTTCATAAAGTGAAATGAGAGGGAAATTTATTTAAACTCAAATGCAAGTTGCCCTAATCCTTTCCTCACCTTATAAATATGAATTTTGGCTCTCATTTGGTTATGGTTGATTTTGGTTGCATAAGGAGATGCTGCTGGTTTTTCGCCAGGAAGTCTGAAAGTGAGTGTGGAGGATGAAAACCCTTGACATCTTGGATTGGTTTCGGTAGTGCAAGACCTGCGCTAGCCGGTGAAAGCATGGTTCCATCCAAGAATCACATTCTGAGCTTCAAGTTACAGATTTCAGTCATTTAGAATGAAGATCTTTGAGCACTATTGATGAGTTTCAGTTGTGTTTTGGATTGTGTTTGCATTCTCTCATTTTGGCATGGTTTTATAATGAGTTTTGGAGTGGTTTCACCATTTTCTGGGTACTTGGGCAACTAGGTCAGATTGTGAAGATTTACACAAAAGTCATCAAGGGATTGAGATCATCTTGTGGGTGTTGAATCTGAGTGTGCTCCTTGTTAATGTTAGGATCAAATTTAATAGAAAGCAGAAAAATGAACATAAAGAACAAATGAACACAGTATTTATCCTGGGAAAACCCTCCTTCTCGAGGGAGAAAAACCCAGCCACAAATATGTCTCTTATATATTGAATAAAATCAGCTTACAAGTCTCAGCACCTCTCCTAAATGCCAATAAATCAGCTTACAAGTCTCAGCACCTCTCCTAGATGCCAATATACAGAAAACCTCTGATTTCTCCTTGATATCAATCTGCTCTTCAAAAGATAATTATCTGCTGTGAATAATCGAACATCTTCTTGAAGATGTGACTTGTTTTTATAGACAAAATCAGTCACCAAACAAGCCAACATCTCCTCCTAAATATAGGCAAATGACAGTTACACATGCACACACTAGGTGGCATTTCATTTGCTTATTTAAGGAGGAGTTACAAATATAGTTTATGCGTCTATTTAAAGGAGACAGAGATTCTCTTGCATATTAGTTACACAGATTCTTTTGCATGTCAGTTACACAGATTCTCTTGCATGTTGACCATTCTAAATAAGACAATTTATGTGGGTCAGCCAGCTTGTCATAACAGCTATTTAAAGAAGATGCCTCTGCTGCTAGAAGATACCTCCTACTGCTAATACATCAACATTAAATATAAAATATAATTTGTAATATGTAGGCCACCAGCCTTAATTAAGGAGAAAATATCTCCTAAAGCTACCAAACACTAACACTCCTCATCAAGGCGTTTCCAGGGATATGTCACTTTGAATTTTTGAAGCATGCATTTGAATTTATAAGCCAAATCGCCCCATGACAGCTAGCGCCCAGTTTGAGGCTCACTTCCAGATTTCTGGGCAACTCAGTCAAGTTCTGGTTACCATTAATGAAGGGACAGTTTGAGGTCAGTTTGGCGGTGGAAAAGAACAGGGTCTCGTGGAACTACCTTTGGAGAAGATGTTGCAAAGTTGTGTCTTTCAACCTGCTGTTGGAGCTTCATTAAAAGGTCTGATTACATTTTCTGAGTATGTTATTTGTATGTGAAAGGACTGTAATTTTTCTGTTAATGAAATCTGAATATAGAAAGCTTTGGAAATTCATTATCTAGTGTACCTTTCCTTCTATTTGCTGCACTTTGCATTATTTACTTATGCAAACTCAAAGCATGAATGGCACATGAAACTCAATGTAAAAAACACTCTCAAACAAACGCAAACAGCAAGAAGGAACAAAAAAAAAATCAGGGTCTTATATTACACATTCAGAGGGTGACTAGGAATAAACAAGGATCACAACAGTTGCAGCCAGCAACTCTGTAACTGTCAGTAGCCGCCTATATTTGGGGTAAGCTGTCACTAGGTAAGATGACCACTCAGCGATAACAGTTTAAATGACTTGTTGGCAAGGATTTTCCATAATCTCATAGAAACACATGCCAGTAGTCTAACTGCCATCCAACGCATTTATGGTCCATAGGCACACCTAGCATAACCATGTGGGCACCAAAACCAACTAAGATGGTACATCTAGCAAGAGGTAATTTCATAGTTGCCGTGAGACTGGTACTGGTACTGGTACGGGAGACTGGTACCGGTACTGGTACGGCGTTTTTTTGAAAATAGGAGACGGGGGTACTTGGAGACGCCATTTTTTTTTAATATAAAAATTAATAATATGTAGAAAATCTGAAGTAATAAAATTATACTGTGATACTAAATTAATAAAATTATAAATCTAAAATTTTAAAAACTATTAAACAAATTAAAATTAAAAATAGTAAACAATAATAATATAGAAAATCTGAATTAATAAAATTATATTGTAATACTAAATTGATAAAATTATAAATATAAAATTTTAAACTAAAAATATATATGAGGTAATATCTTCAAGATTAACTTTGCCTTATATAATTTTATTTTTTAATATAAATAATATATTCAGAAAATAATAATTTATAAATACTAAAGTCTAAAATAATGTTATATTAAGTTGATAAGTTAAAAAAAAAAATTTAAATATTTAAATTTGTTTAATAATTAAATATTGATATTAATAAATAAATAAATTAAAAATAATATTAAAGGTTAATTCTTTAATAAAAAAATAATATTAATCTTTTTAATGAAGGGATGAATGTTTAAATTGTAGAAAAACTTAAAATAAATTTGTTCAATTATTAAATGTTAATATTAATAAATAAATAAAGCAAAAATAATATTAAATTTAAATATATTTGTTGGGTGAAAATTATGTAATCAACTTTCGACAGATTACACAACTTGGACTTCAGCCACAGCTATGTGAGATGTGAATCTCTCCTCTCGGAAAGGGGAGGCGCCCTTCTTACTGCTAAGAGAAACAATAGTAAATCACACAAGTAATTACAAAATGTACACGAAATTCACGGAGTGGGGGGTGTGTTACATTCATCCTTCTCTCTTTTTTCAGAGAAGATGTTTACAATGCTTCACGTGTTGGAAGTTCGAATTCTTGATAACTTGAAACAAACAACTAGCAGTAATGCCAATATCTCTATCTCGTCAAAGCGAAGCGTAGAGATACCAGAAGTAATTAACAACAAACAAATAAATTAAAAAGGGAAAGCTCACGAAGGCACAAAGTCGTTCCGTAGCTTTATCAATGTTGGATTTGCGTAGACGTACCGTTTGCTACGGTAGAAGCACAAAGTCTTCTTAGACGCAACAATTCTTCGAACAGCATGAACGATTACAAGCACAAAGTCTTGTAGATCATCCAATAAGAGTGTGAATGAGCACGAACGATTACAAGCACAAAGTCTTGTAGATCTTTCGACAAAGTATCCAATAGTATGAATAATTACAAGCACAAAGTCTTGTAGATTATTCAACAAGAACATGCAAGAGCATGAATGATTATAAGCACAAAGTCTTATAGATCATTCAACCAATGATAAAAGAAATACAATGCAATCTAAATAACGAATGTAACACAAAGTTTACATCAACTACTTAGAGTCTTTCAGATTCCTCGAACTAATCACTACCAAATCAGATCAACTTACAAAAGTATCGAATCCAACGCAAAGTTTGGCTTGCAATCCTTTTCTTTATTGATTGAATCTCATTCACAAAGCATGAACGCAAAGTTTCACAAATTTGCTTACAAAAGGGCAGCACTTCGTTGCAAAAGGCTAAAAGATAAATTACAATGAAAATCCCTCACATTATATAGAAAGAGGGATGAGCAAAATTAGGAAAGAGATTGAGAAAATCAGGGAAAGTTAGGTGAGCGATTTTAGGAGATCTCACCTAACTTTGACCAAAGTCAAAGTGTAATTTGTTTTGAAAATATTACATCTTTGGACTTGGTGTAATTACAATTTACAAAATGACATTTGAAAATGTCGAGAAATATTTACAAGATGCATAATGGGATGCACCGAAAATGTCTAACACTGGACAATAGGGGGCTGCTTCACGTTTCTTTGCATTGGGCGTGGAAGTCTT